>OVBE01007933.1:0-17861 GCA_900406425.1 Iberis pinnata
CGGCACATACGTTAGCTAAAAGACAGCTTCACAACTCAACCGATTTTATTTCTTTCATTTCTGTTCCTGATGTAATTCAACACTTTTTAATATCTGACAATGTATCACACTCTATATAATTTCTAATATATTGTGTTAAAAATAAAAAAAAAAGAATATTAATGCTTTGTTTTGATTTATTCTTCAATTTTAATTTTTGGCGTACGTGTCAGCACTACATTCAACTAAAGAACCAATGTGTCAACAGAATCACAAGTCTTATAATTATATGGATTGCATATATAGATATAGGCTCTTCTTGTGTAAGAATCAATATATAGTTTAAGATATAGAATAAATAATAACTTTTTTTATTAATTTTAGAAAAATAAGTTCAAAATCTAAAGCTCTCAATAATTATATTTCTCTAAAATCTTATAAGATATATCACAACTCAATATAACTTTATATAGTTATTCTAATCCTAATGCTATTCTAACACAAATAAGAAAAATGGTAATTGCACCAAATAAATATTATATACTCTATAATTAACAATCCAACATCTACTTCCTACACCTACACACTCTCTCACCTGACATTTTTTCATATATACAAAATTAACCTTTCTCTTTCTTTCCATGTCTCACTCTCTCTTTTACCCACTCTCTCTCACTCGCTTCTTTTTTTCCCACCCCTTTACGTTAATATACGAACTACTGAAGATATACGGACTACTCAATTTATTTTTGGGGTTTATGGTACATATTTTGGGTTTAGAGTACATATTTTGGGTTTATGGTATATATTTGGAGTTTATAGTATATAATATATACAAATAAAATTTTATTCTACCCCTTTCCAGAATATACAAACTACTTCAGATATACGGACTACTCAATTTATTTTTGGGGTTTAGGGTACATATTTGGGGTTTAGGGTACATATTTGGGGTTTATGATATATATTTGGGGGGGGGTTAGGGTATATATTTTGGGTTTAGGATATATATTTGGGATTTAGAGTATTTTGGATTTATGGTCACTATTCACTATTTCATAAATAATTGTCTATTTTTAATAATTTTAATCAGGTTATATGTAGAAAAAAGTATTTGTCTTTTTGTAACATTTTGTTATTTAATAATTGAAATTTTATGTTTTTATTAAATTTACAATATGTTGGATGAAATGTAAAATGTTTATAAAAAAAAATTTCGTACAAGAGGAAGAGAAGAAAGAAAAAAAAGTAAAAAAGAAAAAGAGAATAAAAAAAAAGAGAGTAAGAAAGAGAAAAGTTAGAAATGAGATATGGATTGTATAATGTTACTACAAATCTAGTTATACATATACTTACCTAATTTTGGTTTTGTTATGTATAGACAACTAATTAGCCCTAAGAAAAACTCAATATTTAGGCAATTCCTAAATATCCTAAACCTTATCTCTAATCCTTTAGAATAGGAAATTATGTTACTGTTTTCTCAAGTCAAGTTTAAATCAATATCCTTCCTCCTAAACTTGACATTTTTTCGCCTAAGTCCTTCATTCCAATGAGATATCTCATCTCTTTTGATTCTTCCAAATGTCTTTAGAAGAATATTCGCATTTTGTTCATTCCCTGGAATATGCTCTACTTCTATCCTTCCATCTTCAACATATTCTCCGATGAAGTGAAACCTAGTGTATATGTGTTTGCTCCGACCATGAAATACATGATTTTTAGTGAGAGCAATCGCTGATTGGTTGTTGATTTTGATGACAACATTTCCACAATAGTTTTCGGTTATCTCACTTAGTAATTCTTGTAGCCAAATTGATTGTTTATATGCTTCGGTTCGTGCCATAAACTCGGCCTCACATAAAGATAGCGACACTATTTCTTGTTTCTGCGAACACCATGTGACCGAACTCCCATTAAGATAAAACACATGAAATGTTGTGCTTTTACCATCTTCTGGATCTACATTGTAGCTACTATCGCTATAGCCTGTTAATCTCATCTCCTTTGATGCCGATTTCGTGAACTCAAGTCCAAGTGAGATTATGCCTTTTAGGTTTCTTAAGCATTGCTTCATTGATACTTCATGTGATTCTTTAGGGTTTTGGATGTAGAGACATAAGACACTAATACATAAATTTAAATCTGGCCTAGTATGCAATAAATATCGAAAACAACTAACAAGTTTTCGATACATAGGTGCATCAATGTCCTTTTCTTCTATCCCCTTTGATAGCTTTAAATCGACTTCCATTGGCGTGTGAGTTAGGTTGCAATCCTTCATTCATGCTTCTTCAAGAATTTTCAAAGCATATCTACTTTGGTTCGCATACATACTTTGGTTCAATGTTATCCCCTCCTTGCTTTGGTAAACTTCGATTCCTAAGTATTATGTTAACTTTCCTATATCACTCATCTAAAATCTTGTCGATATCTCTCTCTTGAAATCGCCTATCACTTTTATGTTTGTGCTTGTGACAAAAAATCATCAACATAAAATACAACAAGAAGAGTCTTTCGATTTACCCTTTTATGATAGATTGGTGGTTCTTTTGAGCATCTTTTAAACTGAAGTTCTTTTAGGAAATGATTTAGCTTATCATTTCATGCTTTTGGAGCTTGCTTTAGACCATATAAAGCTTTGTTAAGTTTGTAAATATTCTCTTCACACCCCTATATTTTGAACCCTTAACATAGACAGTTTCTTTCGACTCTCCATTTAGAAACGCAGTCTTTATATCCAGATGATGAATTTCCCATCCTTTAGATGCTATGAAATTTATGAGAGGTCTCACTGTCTTTATTCTTGCAAGTGTTGCAAATACTTCTTCATAATCGATCCTATACCTTTGAACATATCCTTTCGCAACAAGTCTATCTTTGTGTTTGTTTATGGTTCCATTAGAGTTCCTTTTGAGCTTGAATACCCACTTTAGATCGATTGCATTCGCTCCATGTAGAAGGGTTGTGAGACTCCATGTTTTGTTCTTCTTGATTGATCGTAATTCTTCTTCACATGCAAGTCTCCAACTTTCAGATTCTTTTGCTTCATTGTAGCTTCTAAGTTCATCGTTTATGCTTAGACTAAACGTTATCCTTCACATTCCGCTAGCAATCTGTAGTCGTTGAGATACTTTGGTCTTGTTTTTATTTTTTTTCGATCTCCTCAGCTCAGGTTGTTCTTGATTTTCATCTTCTTTCTCACTTTAAGAATCGGGCTCTTCATTACCATTTGTCTCTTTGATAGTTTCCTCTTCGTTTGGTTCCGTTTGATATTCGATTCTTACTTGTTATCTTTCTTGGATCCCATGATTTCCAAACTCTCTAATTTTGATCGAAAACTCAGTAGCCTTGCTTTGTTCTTGATCCCTTATGTTCCAGTTCCATCCTTTTGTTTCATCAAAGACAACATCGCAGCTTACTACAACCTTTTGATATGTCGATATGATTTTGATCATGGCTTAGTTCCTAGATGCACTAATCTTCATGATTTAACATCAAACTTCTTTGGAAGTATTGAATCTACTTTTGTATATGCTATGCACCCATATATTCCAATGTGTCTGATCTTAGGTTTTTCAGACCTAAATGCTTCATGTGGAGTTTTGTATTTGAGTGCTTTTGTAGCAATTCTGTTTAGTAGATACGTGGAGTGTCTTAGAGCTTCTCTCCATGATTAATTTGGAACATGAATATGTTTCATCATACTTCTTGTCATCTCCATCATAGTTCTAATTCTTCTCTCTACTACTCCATTTTGTCATGGTGTATATGGAGTTGTAAGTTGGCGTTTTATTTCCACACTTTCACAAAACATATCTAAATCTTTTGATGTAAATTCTCCTCCTCTATATGTTCTGAAGGTTTATATCTTTGCTCCTATTTATTTTTCGGTTATGTTCTTGAAAGCTTTAAACGTGTTGAAAGCATTGCCCTTCTCTTTTAGTAACACTATCCACATACATCTTGAGTGATCATGTATGAGAACAAATATATATTTGTTTCCAGCCATAGTGTTAGGTGAAATTGATCCACAAAGATCATCATGAACTAGTTCAAGTAATTTTGTGGCTCGATATAGAGTGACTTTAGGAAACACTTGTCTTGTTTACTTTCGTAGAAGACATGAACCACAAATTCCTTTTTCGAACGTAATATGTGGTGCTCCTTCAACCAGTTTTCTTTGTAGCATTGATATGATGGTTTCGAAATCTACATGCTCTAGACATTCTCATATCTCTTTGACTTGACAAGTAGTTTTACATCACGATCATGCATAGTGAGATATTCTCCTTTCATTCGTACATTACAACCAAATTTTGTAGCTTGTCTAAGGTTGATGATGTACTTTTTAGTTATGGAATGAAATAAACGTTAGAAATGGTTCTTATTTCACCATATTTTTCCGTAAATCCAATTGATCCTTTCCCTTTGATATTGATTTTTGAATTGTCTCCAAATCTTACTTTCCCAAAAATAAAAAGTCTAGCTTAGAGAAATATCTTCGATCTCGAGTAATGTGATTGCTGGCTCCATTGTCGAGATACTAAGCGTCATCTTCTCAACTATGTGTTTTGTATTGCTTGGTACCACTTTTTCTTCGTTAATATATACTACTTCATGCAGCATAAGCTCGTCTACTTCTTCTGTATCTTTAGTATTATCTTTTTGTGTTTCTTGCAATTTCAAAAAAATGATTAGGGCACTTTGAGGCATAGTGGCCATGTTTTTCACATCGAAAACACTCGACTTGCGACAAATCTCTCCCTCTTCCACGACCTCTTCCTTTGAAGCGTCCTCTACGACCTCTTCCTATGTTTGTTTCGCTATAATCCTTGCTTGTCTGAAAGTTTTGATTCGACGCTTGAGATTCCATGTTTTTGTATATAAGTTTGCTTTGATCTGCCTCTTCTTCAGAGATCCTCTCTTTGTAAGCTTTATTCGCCCAATGATATCCTCAAAGCTTGTAGTTTTGAGATTTAAAACTTATTCAAGTGAGGCAACAATTTGTATATACTTCTTTCGTGGAAGTCACTTGAGAAACTTCTTCACAAGTTTTGACTCTTCAATAACTTATGATATTTAATGATGTCTTTGATGAGATTTATGATATTCTTCCTACGAAATCGTCGATTGTTTCTCTGTCTTTCATCTTTAATCTATCGAACTATGACATCAACGTTTGAAGTCTCGCTTCTTTGTCTCTTTATGCTATATTCTTTGTTTTAATTGCCTCCCATATTTTCTTAGTTGTGTCTAGTTCTCCTACATGAAGAATAAGTGTTTCAAGAATTAATTGAAACATAAGTGTTGTATCAGTATTGTTTAAATCTTCATTTTTTCCTTCTTTTTCAACAATATCCCACATTTTGTTAACTTTGAGAATAAGTTTTATCCTCATAGCCCATACTGTGTAGCTACTTGAATTTAACATTGGGTATTTGATGGATGAATCTCCTACTTCTTTTGTTTTCTGTATCATCAGATTCGTTAAGGCTCTGTTACCCAGGGCTCTGTTGATTTCTTGCTTGCTCTACCAATTCTTGTTGTGCAAGAATAAATATATCGTTTAAGATATATAATAAAGAATAACTCTCTTGATTAACTTTAGGAAAATAAGCTCAAAACCTAAAGCTCTCAATAACTATATCTATCTAAACTCTCATAAGACATATCACAATCCAGTATATCTTTATAAAGTTATTCTAAACATAATCCTATTCTACCACAAATAAATAAAAGTCAATATTTAAATAACTCCTAAATATCATAAACCTTACCTCCAGTCCTTTAGAATAGGAAATTATGTTACTTGCCGCTCAAATCAAGTTTAAATCAACATACGCGTGCATATATATAAACTTTTGATGAGTTTTTTAAAAAGATTCACGAGTTGCAATATCATCGATTAATTAACATATCCACGAATAATACATGTTGAATCATGACTTAGCAATTAGGTTTAGGTATTTGATTATGTGGGTAAAAGCTAGGAAGAATTTCATATATGATTAAGGAATAATTACATGGGTATTTATAGTGAAAATACATGCTCAAAACCGTAATTACATTAACTAAACCTGATAGGCCACGAGCTGGAAGGCCCATCTCTTCAGATCGGCCCATCTAGGTCTTTCTCTCCTGGGGCCCTTTCTCCTCTTGAAGTCGGCGTCCAGCTGGGCCTTGAGTCGAAATGGGCTTTTAGGATAGGTGCTACACCTGGTATCACAGTTAGTCCCCCCCAGGTCGGCGATGGATTCGTGAATCAGCGATTGATTTTCTAAAGTAAATTTCATTTCGGCTGAAGTGCATTAAATGCCTCGTAGGCTTTATCGAATCGTCTTCATAGGGGGGAAGCTAACAGGTCACGCCTTTACAGATTCCCATGCGCAATCATTACGCGCCTCAGTAACCGTCGTCTCCCCGGGGTATAAATACCCCCTCATTCTTCATTCTAAAGTTTCACATCTCAGAATTTCTTTGCAGGTAGAATCGCTCTCCCTTCTCTCTTATTTTTCTCTCTAGAATTTCAGTTCGGCGGTTAATTTGAATAGCTTGGTGATTTGTCCATCCTAAATTATGTCCACCTCCCGTATGAATGTTGTCGAATCCTCAGCCTCTCGTGACGACCTGTGTGTTGCCGAGATGGCTATAGCTCTTGAAGACCGAGCTCCTCAGGGCAATTGGGCTGCTCCAGATGACGAAATGACAGGTCTCACACCTACAAAATGTTCAGAGAAGATAATCCGAGCTCTTATCCGAGATTATCCTTCCTTAGACGGAATTCCAATCATAATTAATGAACCGCATCAACGACCCTGGGATTGCCCCCAGGGTTATGTGTGCTTGTACGAATCCTTGTTCAGAAGGTGCCACCTCTGGTTACCTTTGCCGAAGTTGCTAGTTTCGTACTGCGCGAGACGGAAGATCGCGATCTCTCAACTGTCCGCTCCTTCAATTAGGCAAGTGATAGCCTTGATGGCTCATGCCCATGATTTCAACGTGGAGCTTGCCGTTAGGTATCTGGAAAACATGTCGTCCATTAATCCCATCGTGCAAAAGGGAACGAAGTTAAACAAAAGTTTCGTGTATATCAACTTCAAGACCTAGTACAAGCTGATAACTGTGGGTGCAGGAGACAAGATCCATGCCTGGAAAGCGAAGTACTTCTTCCTAAAAGTTGTTCCTGAATCTGTTGGTGACGTAGGAAGAATCCTGAAAAGGAAATGGGCAGAAACCTTTGGTAGATACCACCTAGGACCGCCGAACTGAAACATGTGAAGTTTTAAGTGTTCCTAACTCGGCTTTCCTTCCTTTTTCTTGCAGATCTGCATTGCAACATCGGTCCCTTTCCATGTAACTTTCTAGAAGATTTGGAAAGACTCCAAGAAGCAGGAGCCCGTCATATTAGTCAATTCACACGCAAGCGTATCGAACGGAGCATTCCGTTCATCGATGCCGGTAAGGATCTACGGTAATTTATCGTTCTAGCAGTACATTAATACGTCTAACTACAACTTAAATTCCTTGTACAGCTAGCTGGGACCTCAACGCCTGTCCTGTAAAGAAACCTAAGAAAATGGGTCGCCCACCTCTGATAACAGACTACAAGTTGAACCTTGAAAAGTCAGCCTCGAGCTCGAAGAGGAGGCATGAAAAACGTCTGCCTCCGCTGGTAGTGGAGATTCCTGTCCTCCTCTGTTTCATAGGAAGAGGCATCGATCCAACTAGGATCAAGATTCTCGAGAGGTGCTCGTGATTGAAGAGGCTGAAAAGCCGAATCCAACTGCTGTTCCTGCTGAGGAACAAGGTTCGAGAGAAGAAGTCCCTGATGGGAGACAAACATCAAATGAGGGTGTTCCTACTGGGGAACACCAACAAGAGGAAGAAACCATAGAGGAACAGTTGGAAGTTCCTCTCGCGGATATGCATATCGCTGAGCTGTCCGTCACGCCGCCTGCTCCTCCTACTGGAAATCTGACAACTTCTCAGATCTTGGGAGAGATGACCAGAGACGTGGAGTCCCTGGATCCCAGTTTGGAGACGTTTGCTCGAGAATTGCCGAGCCTTATGAGAGCAGATGGTGATGATGATGATGGAGCAGATGGTGATGATGAGGAGCATGTTGAAGAGAGGGAAGAAGAAGACGAAGCTGCCAATCGTCAGGTTGCTGAGGGAGGAAGCTCCCAAACTGAAAGGCAGGATAACTCACGAGGAATCTGGGCTTTCTCATTTACGCATAGGGGCACACCGTTTGTTCAGGAAAAATAAGCGTGTGCTGGTTTGGTGAACCATCTTGGGGCCAGTGGTCTGATCGTTCCAACTGTAGATCGGATGTTGGCTCCAGAAGTGTATGAAATGTTGTCTCGGCAAGCTTGCCAGGTATGCTTGTGGCTTTATTTTCTGTTTCCCACTGCAATTATAAGTGCTAACTTGACCTGTGTTTGGTGGCAGACTATGGCGACGACCAACGAGCTCGTCGCATTCTTTGAAAATAAACTCTGGTCTATGGCCGAAGACGAAGGCGAGCTGGAGAAGTTGTCGAAGCTGGTGGACAAGTACAAGCAGCGCCTTGCTAAGGAACGGCTAAAGCTGGACAAGCAGGTGGAGGCCGTCGAGCAGCTGACTACGCAGGTAGCTACGCTGAAGAAAATCCTATGTGATATGTTGGCATCCTCCACCAACGATATAGCCGCTTTGAGGGATAAGCTAAACGAGAAATGCGTTATTGCCGTGGCGGAGCTCCTCAAAGAGCAGGTGATCCGAGAGCAGACGGGTGCCGACTTCTTCGAGCTACGAGAGGCCTACTGTGCTCTTGAGAGGTTGCATGTAGCCGAGATGAAAAGGATCCAACTCTCCCGAGTTTCAGAAGCTGCGCTAGCGCGGCAAGAGGCTCAGGTTGAGTGTGCAACTAGGCTTGAGAAGCTGAGGCGGCACGTAGAGGACCTGGACAAGGCTGATCCCATTTTCCAAGAGTATGCCCAGGATAAAGGGACTTTGGTATGCGTGCGGTTCATAGTTGACGAGGGTGATGCTGTGCCACCTGAGATTATAGCTAAGCTCGAGGCGGATTTGGCGGAGTTCAAGGTGAAATACGATGCTATCGACATAACATATGTCACGCCCGAGGACTTCCAGTTCTGACATGCATTCAATGAACATGGTTCAAATTTGATCCAATCTGTTCCGGGGAGCTCGGAAGCCTTTGCTGCGGCCCATCCTGCAACCCCATCAACGCTGAGGGGTTAGTTGTTCCTTCGGGGCAGCTTTCACAGTTTTCTTAGGATTGGGGTCAGCCTGTTTTGTACCTCTTGTGTTCCTTTGAGGTAGCTGTCGTGTTTTCTTAGGATTAGGATCTGCCTTGTGTGTCGGCATTTTGCTTTTACTTTTTGAAGGATATATGTTTCCAGATTTGCGCATCTGTTAGGCCGTCATTACTGTTTTCGCAAACCTTGTAAGACTTGTCTTTTGATAATGGGAATAGAGCTTGAGCTCGGTGCATTTTGCATAATACTTTGCTCAACGAGTTATGGTTGTGATAAGCATGTCGGTTATTTGCCTTGCTTTTTGTTTTAAAATATGCGTAAGTTATAAGTAAACATTTCTCTAATCCTTGTGCGAACTGAAAAACTACTCGATCAAAAGCCCGAAGGAGATGACCTGCAGATCGTCCCTTTTGACAATTGATCTATGGACGGAAAATATAGTTTCGTCGATACTCTCGGTTGGAGTACGCGAGTTGGAACTCGGCTTTTAAAAGTGAGACTTAAGCTCGGACGTTGTAACTTCGTACACGCCCAATACTCGACTTAGGAGTACACGAGCCGGAGCTTGGCATTTTCTTAATAGAGATTGTAGCTCGAACATTGTGACTTTGCACCTGTTCAGTACTCGTCTTTAGGAGTACGCGAGGCTGACCTCAGCTTTTTGAAGGGTCTTTGGAGCCAAGACGAGACAACTTAGATCTCGCCGACATCTCCGTCTTTGCACAGGGTATGTGCGAGTTATAACTTGGCTTTGGTTTGTGGTGTTTTTATCGCAAAGGTGCAGTTGGTACATTTGTTTATGCAGAAAGGTAATGTAAGAGACACCAAGATTGACTCAGGAGATCGGTATATGTTTGGGAAAAAATGTTTTTATTAAGTGAAATAGCTGCACCCAGTGGGTTGCCTACGTACCCTGTAAATAGGGATCAAGCCATGTCGTAGTTCACGGTACAAAGGAACCTAAGAATAAAATCTCTTAAGTTTGGTGGTGTTCCAAGAGTTCGGGGTCGGCGTTCCGTCTATAGATTTTAGTTCGTATACTCATGGTTTGACTATCTTGGAGACTTCATATGGGCCTTCCCACCGAGCTCCCAGTTTGTCAGCATTCTTTTCGGCGGTGTTCGTGTAGGTCATTCGTAATACTAAATCTCCTTCTTAAAATCGTCTATGCCTGACCCCTTTGTTATAGTATCGTCTCGTCTTTTGCTGGTAGGCATGTATCTGATAAAGTGCTCTGTCTCGGACCTCTTCGATGTCGTTGAGTGAATCGAGGAGCATGGCGTTATTGACTGCTTTGTTCTCTGGCAACGTTTTTCGGTGTAAACTGAATACAACTGCTTTGGATGGTGCTAAAGCTTCGATACCACGGGCCAAGGAAAATGGTGTCTGATTAGTAGATTGCCGAGGTGTAGTTCGGTAGGACCATAGAACGCCATCTAGCTCGTCAACCCAACTTCCCTTTTTAGAATCAAGTCTTATCTTTAGTCCGTCAACTATGGATTTGTTAATGGCCTTGGCTTGTCCATTTGGATGCGGATACCTTGGCGTAGAGTGGCTTAGCCGGATCTTCCACCTGTAACACAGACAATAAGTAGATAATTAGTATAAATCGACTTGTATGTAGGGGTTGTGGCTGGTTTGCTGTCCACCTGTCGCAGAAAGCCTGCACTATTTTTGCACAAAAGCTAGTGCCGTTATCCATCATGATCTCGTATGGGATGCCATGTCGGCATATTATGTTTTTCCAAATGAAGTCTTGTACCTGTTTTGCTTTGACAGCTGTATATGATTCGGCTTCGACCCACTTGGTGAAGTAGTCAGTCATAACCAGCATGAATTTGTGCTTATTCGTTCCTTTTTGAAAAGGTCCGACGACGTCCATCCCCCACTTCATGAATGGATAGGGATTGGCAGATGCATTTAACGGTTCGGTAGGTGCGTGGTTAGTCGGTCCGTGTCGTTGGCACATCTCGCATCGTTTGGCGAACTCCTGGCTATCGTGTAGCATCGTGGGCCAGTAGTGTCCATGCTTCTTTATTTGTAATGCCAGGTAGCGTCCACTTGAGTGACTTCCATCTGCACCTTCGTGAAGTTCGGCTAGTACCTTCTGCACGTCGTCCCCCGTAATGCATTGTAGTAGGATTCCGATGCAGACCGCTTGTAGAGCTGCTCATCTATGACAATATACCTTGCTACCTTGGCGCGAAGTCGTCGTGCTGCCCATTTATCTTCGGGAATTTTTCCTGTAAGGATGTGTTCCTTTATTTCGGTTTGCCAGTCAGGTGGGTCATGTTGGTCCTGTTCTCCTTTGAAAGATACGAGCTCGTCAATGGCATTAGACATTGCGGTGGTAATACTTGGTGAGGTTAAGTACTCCATTGGGATGGTCCTTTTTAGCTCCAGCTTGTTTGTTGAAGCCAAATTGGCTAGAGTGTCGGCAAGCGTGTTCTCATTTCGTGGAATCTTGGTTAGGTCGAAGCTTTCTAAACAGCTGGCCAATTCTTGGATCATTTGGTGGTATTATAGCATCCTCTCGTACTTCGCTGCGTATTCTCCACTAAATTGGCTGGTGACGAGCTGGGAGTCGCAGAAAACGTGTATTCATGAAGCACCGAGGTTCTTTGCAAGTCGTAGACCTGCCAGTAGGGCTTCATACTCAGCTTCGTTATTGGATGCCTCGAACTTTATCCTGATGGCTTGTTAGATCACCTCGCCAGTTGGTGACTCAAGTCTGACACATGCACCTGATCCTTGTTTTCTTTGTGAACCGTCGACATAAAGATTCCATATGCTTGGTGAAGGTGCGACCTGTGCCTCGGGTGGTAATCTGCAACAAAATTTGCAAGAACTTGGGACTTTGAACATGTTTGATTCCGATACTCTATGTTGTATTCGCTGAGCTCAACCGCCCATTTGGTCAACCTTCCAGACTGGTTCGAGCTATGAAGGATAGTACGTAGTAGCTGGTTGATGAGTACAACAATAGTGTGTGACTGGAAATAAGGTCGTAGTTTCCGAGCTGCGGATACTACTGCTAGTGCTATCTTTTTGATGGGTAGATATCGCGTCTCGGTGCCGTTTAGTGACTTGCTGACGTAGAAAATCGGCTTCTGTTTCCTCTGGCTTTCCTTGACTAGGACCGCTAACTGCAGCTTGGATACTGCGATATAGAGGTATAAGATCTCGCCGTCTGCGAGTACAGGAGGCGTGGTTAGGTATGCTTTGAGTTCGTCGAATGTGACCTGGCACTTTGCATCCAACTCAAAGCATTTGTTTGCTTTGAGCATTCGGTAGAACGGCAAGCTCTTATCGGTGGACCGTGAGATGAATCTGTTTAACACGGCAATGCGACCTATGAGATTTTGTACCTCTTTCCTTGTTCGTGGTGCTGGCAAGTTGAGGATAGCTCCGATCTGTTTGGGGTTCGCTTCGATCCCTCTTTTGGTGACGATGTACCTTAAGAATTTTCCGGATGTGACTCCGAAGGTACACTTGGCCGTGTTCAGTTTCATTCCGTACAAATTGAGTGTTTCGAAGCATTTCGCCAGATGGCCGACATGGTCGTTGGCCCTTGCAGATTTGACGAGCATATCATCAATATAGACTTCCATTGACTTGTCGATCTCGTCCGCAAACATCTTGTTGCTCCTGCATTTTTCAACCCAAAGGGCATTACCTTGTAGCAATAGATTCCTGTGTCCTAATAAAGGCGGTTTTCTCCCGATATGCTTAGTGCATCATGATCTGGTTGTATCCTGAAAAAACATCCATAAATGTTAGGAGCTTGTTGCCTGCCGTAGCCTCGACTAATCTGTCTATGTGAGGTAGGGAGAAGCTGTCTTTGGGACATGCTTTGTTGAGGTCGGTAAAGTCGACGCATACGCGCCATTTGCCGTTCTTCTTCTTAACGACAACGGGATTGGCTAGCCATTCCGGGTACTTCACTTCGGCAATCGAGCCGGCTTTCAGGAGTTTCTCTACTTCGTCATTGACTGCTTGAGAACATTCTGTTCCGAGCTTGCGGCGTTTTTTCTTTATAGGTTTGTATCTTGGGTCTATGTTTAACTCGTGGCAGGTGATTGATGGATCGATTCCTTTCATGTCGTCCATAGTCCAAGCGAAGGTTCCTACATTCTTTTTTAGTAGCTTGATTAGCTTGGTTTTAATGGCTTCATCCAGCTCCTTTCCGATTCATGTGGTTCGATCTGGGTATTCGGCGTAAATACCGACTTGATCGACTTTATCAAGTTTCGGTGTGGAGTCATAGGTCGGTGCTGGGCTTGCGGTTCTGTCCGACACTTGTAATGTTTCCGTCCAATGTTCTGCCAGGAAGCAAGTCCGAGCTACGCGTTGATTTCCTCTGATCGTCCACGTTCCTCTCTCCGTTGGGAACTTGATGCATTGGTGGTATGTTGACACTGCGGCCTTCATGGAATAAAGCCATGGCGTGCCCAGGATCACGTTGAACGCCGAGTCCTGTTCCATAACAACAAATTTAACCATTTGAGTGGACCCTCCTGCCTGGACATGCAACTTAATTGTTCTGGCGGATGAGACGGTTTTGCCGCTAAAACCCGTTAGTGTCCTGCTGCCTTCCTTGATCAGGTTGGCATTGACTCCCATATTGTCTAGCGTCCTCTTGAAGATGATATCAATCGAGCTACCTGTGTCGATAAGGATTGTTGCTACCTCTGTGTTTGCGATGACCAGCTCGATGACTAGGAAGTCGTTGTGAGGTTGACTTAACCCTTTCAAGTCGATGTCTCGGAATTCGAGTGGTGAAGAGGTCGGCACTATGTCAGTACGTTCCTTTTGTGCAGTTGCAGCTCGTCATTTGGAGTTTCGTATAGATCGTACGAAGTCGTTGCACGAGACTAGTCCTCCCATAATTACGTTGACTCGCCGTCTAGGTAGTGAACCTTCCGTAGCTTGGTCGTCAGAACTACGGTCTTGCGTTCGAGTAGGAGGTGCCATGTTGTCGCTAGTATGTGAGCTTTTTTCTTAAACTGTACTGACCTGGTGGGCCTTATCCTTGTCTTTGTCCTTCGTAGATGAGTTGTGCCACGTGTTTCCACCTCGTCGTCTGTCATTGTTCCTGTTCCTGCTAGTATTGATTTCGCCGTCCTGGAACTTTCTTAAAAGGAGGGTTTGCCGGTGTCGGCAATCTGCGGTTTTGTGTCTGGTTCGTTTGTGGAAATCACAGTAAGCCTCTGGGTCGTTATCGGAAGGTGGAGGCTGGTCGGCGCTTCTTTCGCTATCCATGATTGCGTAAGTGGCACGTCCTCGCCTATCCCTTGAGTAATGTTGCCTTGGTTCCCGGGGATTTTCCTCCTTATCTCGGCTAAGCCTAGTGCCGTGGTGCTTTTTAGACATCGCGGCATGCTCCTCCTCTATCTCGATGAATTTGTTGGCTTGATGGAGCGCATCTTCTAGCGTTTGCGGAGGGTTGATGAGTAGCTCATCTTTGAACCTTGATTTGAACCATAGTGCCTTTCGTAGCGCGGCAATTTCCCCCTCGTCGTTGATTACGATACGAGCTACGACTCCTTTGAACCTGTCAATAAATTCTTTCAGCGACTCGTCTTCATGCTGGGATAAAGTCCACAGGTCGGTTGTTGACGAATACGGTGGAGAGCTGCTGAAAAGTGTCGATGGTCCCTGGCTCCAGGCAGGAGAACCAATCCAAAGCCGAACCTGACAAGTTTTCGACAAACAGTTGACACAAACCTGCATCTCGTTCTTCTGGTGAGAATTGAGCTCGCGCAATGGCGATGGTGAAAGCTGTCAAGTATTGGACCGGGTCGCTCCTACCGTCGTTCCCTGTAAACTTGACTTTTGCGGAGTGCCGAACTGGTATGTTGGTGACTCTTCTTGAGAATAGAGTTCGTTGAGTCTCCTCGATGGCGCGCAGGATGTCCGGGGCCGAGCTGGTGGCCTGGTGTACCTGCGAGCTCATGGCTTTTAGTTGTTCGGGGATGCTCCGCATCTCGGTATCCTTAGTCGAGCTCCTGAACCTGGTTGCAATAACATAGTCTGTCCGACCTTGATTCCCGCTTGTAGGAGGAGTTTGGTGAGATGTCCCGAAAAAATTTTGGTTGATTGTACGTATGTCTCTCTCCTCCTTGGATGCAGCAATATCGTCTAACTGTGCTCGTAGGGTTTGTGACTCCGCTCTCAGCTTGGCGGTTTCTGCCTTTTGTTCTTTTATCTGGTTTAACAGATCCTGCATGGTGATCTCTGAGGCTTCTCCTTCGTGACCGGATGCTGTCTTCTCGGTGTGATCGTCCTTGTTTGTCAGGTCAATGGTAGATCCGTCCTGTGTTTTTTCAATTGATCTCGTGGTCATTGTTGCTAGTTATCTTCTTCATGCAAAGATAAATCGTGAACTTCTTCAAGCAATACTCCCCACAGACGGCGCCAACTGTTGAATCAAGACTTAACAATTAGGTTTAGGTTTTTGATTATGTGGGTAAAAGCTAGGAAGAATTTCATATATGATTAAGGAATAATTACATGAGTATTTATAGTAAAAATACATGCTCAAAATCCTAATTACATTAACTAAACCTGATGGGCCACGAGCTGGAAAGCCCAGCTCGTCAGATCGGCCCATCTAGGTCTTGCTCTCCTGGACCCCTTTCTCCTCTTAATGTCGGCGTCCAGCTGGGCCTTGAGTCGAAATAGGCTTTTAAGATATGTGCTACACCTGGTATCAACAATACATTTTATTCTATTGTATTTTGTTGTTTTTATTTTTTTCATTTTTTTGTATATTACTAATTAAGTTGTTTTGAACATGCAAACATCATTAAATATTAATTTTAACATAAAAACATTTCTAGTACGTATATATATTTGAAACAATTATGGTATTTTTGGAACTTTTGAGAGTGGTATTTTTGAAATCTACCTTGTTTTTGTGATATTTTTGAGAATGCTCCATATATTATTTTTTTTTGCACCAAGTTTTCATTAAAGTTAAGCGGCTACAACATAAGATGCAACATCGGACATACTGCAAAGTCCATACAAAAAGATAAGCATCTGACCCAAATTCTGAGATCTAAAGATAAGCAAATTAAACATAGATTGATAGAACGTTAGGAGAATAATAAAACAGATTAGTGCTATTAAACACTTGAATGACTTAAAGTCTTCAACTGATTCTTCGACTAAGTTAAGGGGAGTCGACGTACATTGCGACTTTGAAAAACAATCCATAATTTTGGTTCTCATCAAGATGATTGCCGTAGCTTTTTTTGGTTCCGAGAAAACCAATGAAAGAAATATCATATTCGTTAAGGATTTAAAGGTTCCTTTTGGGATTGATACCAAAGAAGAGCACACTTTTACATGGAACAAGCATAACTGTAGTAATCTATCTTCTATCGAAGAAGATGGTAACATCGATCTCTTCTAGCCAAAGTAGAAGGAAATTTTTCTAGATGCTTCACTATGTGAGACATCTAAGGGCTTGGCAGTATGGGCCACAATATGTAGCCAAACTGTTACTGTGGTTAAAACGCTTTCAAACCCGATAAAACAACCTGAAAGGGAATTCCAGAGAAACTGCTCATGATCCTCAATTTCAACAAACTCCAACAACCTCTCAACATTATAAAGAATGCCTTGAATGTGTTTGAGTTGTAAGACTAAAGAATATAACTAGAAGTTTCCCATTGCTATAATGAACAATAGAGCACTCTCTTTACTAGCATAGATATAAAATAAACAATTTGATTCGGGCTCGGCATAGGAGGAGTAAAGTAAATCATTGGAGAACACCTGGTGAAGAAATATCGGAGCTAAAACCGGTTCACTCAAGTAGACCTGAAAAATCCACACCAAAATACCAAACAGAGAAGCCCTCTGTGACCCAATGACGTCACTACAAAAAAATCGTATAGCTACGACCTTATCACGGTCTATCCGTGGCTAAAACTAAAATGGTCACGGAATAGCCATGGAACGTGATTTTTCCCATTCGTGGCTAATCTGTGACAATTCATGACAAAAAACCACAGATTAGTCACAGTTTGTTGCGTGGCAAGATTGCTACGGCAGATTCGTGGCAAAGTCGTAGCTACTTAGCCACGATGGCGAAACCATGACACATCTTCGTGGCTTTTCCGTGACTAATTTAAAAACTTAACCCTAAACTAAATATTTCAATAGTTTTATATTGAAAAAACATATTTCATTACAAATAGCTGTAATCAATGAGAATACTTGACAAGGATGTATGATGTGGAATATATATGTTTATATATTTGGATTTATTGTTTATATTTTTGATTTTAGGATTTATATTTGTGTGTTTATGGTTTTAAGTTTTCATTTTTGAGTTTAAGGTTTATCTATTTGAGTTTAGTGTTTATATTTTTGGGTTTACACTACAAGAAATGTGACTATCGATAGCGTCCCAGGATAGCGTTTTTTGTGTTACTGCTATTGTACATGGACACGAGTTTTATCCATAGCGTTTCATTTTTTTATTACGCTATTGTTTCATTCCCGAGGAAACGAAAATACATAAGCGTGTAAATCTGCTTAGTTTCTGCACTTACTATTGCAGATAATATAAAAAACGCTATGATACTTACAAAATCACTTAAC
>OVBE01007934.1:0-17859 GCA_900406425.1 Iberis pinnata
TAATAAAAAACCATATTCTAAAGAATATTTGTTATTGTTAATTTTTGCGTGGAAATCTCATCTTATCATAATGAACATCCGGAATAACCATTTTTGATAGCCATGAGTCATACTCATTTTTCTTTTTTTGTTGACGCTCCCATTCTTTTAAAAGATCGAACTTTTCTTCACTTGATTGCATATTGAAGAGTTTAAAAAGTAATTGGATNAGTAATTGGATCTATGCTTCTTTTTTGGCAATTTCAATCATATAACCCTGAGATTTCTCATATGCATCCATATATTCCTTCATGCGAAACATTTTCCCTTTAAGATTTGCTTATGTTTCTTTTTTTGCTTTTTTTACAACAACTTCCACTCTAGCAAAAACTTCAAAATCCGATTTTGTCATGTGCTCTTTTCTCTTTTGACAATTCTAATAAACAAAACATATTTTAAAATTATTATTAATAAAAATATTGTCAATTAACATTTTAAATGCTATATATATCGATGATGCAAAAGAAAAAGATGAAGATAAAAACTTATACATAAACTTTACCGACAACTAAAAATTGTTATTCTACATACCATTTTTATAAATTTGGCTTCTTCTCTAAGTTGTTCATCATAAATGATGCCTTTCCCTTTGACATCGTTCGGTTGCTCCATTGTCTGTATAACCATGAATACACGATTAATTAAAAGTAAACTATCAGAATATTTTTATAAAATATAAGAAAAAATGTAAAAATAAAGAAAATTCGGTTAATACTATAACCCTAATTTTTAAAGAACTGAAAGACATACATAAGTAGATGAATAATTGAAAGGAATATTATCGTAGAATGTGTTAATTTTCGAGACTAACATTGGGTCATATTATAACAAAATAATAGAGATTTTCGTTTAGGGTTTTAATAAAAAATACCTTCTAAATTGGAAAATATCAGAATATTCTAGAAAGTTTGTTAATTAAAGAGGACTACAAATGAATTTTAATACCTAGTCGGGCCTAAAGCCCTATTATTTGATGATTAATAATCAATTTTCGATAAAAATATCATCAGATTTGTAAAATGAGAAATCGAACCCGCGACATTGAAGCCAAAAAAGTTCGAAAACGGGTTTTATCCGATATATCCAGGATCCGCGCGCCTCACTCTGTGTCGAGTCGAAAAAGTCCCTGAGGCATTTTTTTTTTGTTCTTGTAATTGATTTTTTCCAATGGCATTCTTTGTAATATACCACATAACAATAAGGTTAATTTCAATAGTGTCATCCTATTTAATAGTATAGATGCCATTGATTATGTCGGTTACAATTATAGAGAATTAACTTTTGTATTGACTAAGCCAATCACAAAAAATCAAAACTTGTTTGGGCCTGAAAATGTTATTAAGTTGAAGGCCCATCTACCATTATTATAAACTCAAGTCCAATCTAAACTCAAACATGAACATAAGTTCAACGTTTACACACACTCATATGCGTTTTTGTGGAAGTTAAAACCTTAAACATCTTCTCAGTTTAAGCTTTTATGAACTAAAACAGAGCAATAAGTGAGAATACTCTGTTTCTCTCAATCTCTCAATTTGTGAATGACTCTCGTTTGTTTTCCTTTGAGCAAAGTAAAAGAAAAGAACACAAGCATTTAACGAGTTCACGTTCCAAACCGGAACGCTACGTCTCGCCGAGATTTACCTCAAAAATCCACTAAGAAACTTGCTCAAAACTTGAGCCTTAGATGTTTACACTTGTATTTACTCTCTTCTCTCTACAATACTCACTTAACTCCCACACTCCATACAACCAGCCTTAGCTCAACTTATAAAGACATTATAGATTCAAATTTGAGCCATACCAGACAAGATTAGCATGCGCTTCGGAGATGGTCCGGATTGGTTATGCATTTATGGTTGTTCTGCACTCCTCAAGGTCGATTATAACTCTTGATTCCAAAGCTCTTCTTCATCTCTTCTGGTTGTACGATTTCTTCAGAGTGTGACGCAAAGAGAGAGAGAGAGAGAGTGAAGATGAAGATAAGCTTAAAATTCATTCTTCTTCCTTTTGGTAAAGCAAAGCCTATGTCTCATTTATAAACTTTCACTAGTTTCAGCTTGAGTCGAAATGGGCTAAGTAAACATCTCCAGAACTGGGCTTTGGCCCTGCTAGTATCAAGCCATAAGTCCACAAAACTCCTCCTTGGCTTGAACTCTGTACTTCTTGTTCCTTCTTCTTAGTGATAATTGATTTCCTTATCTCAGATTATGTTGATCTCTAGTTGCTTGAGATCATGAGAAGCTTCATAGCATCTTGAAGCTTACTCACTTGGACACCTTTTGTAAGTATGTCAGCTAGATTCCAGATTGTTGAAATCTTCACAACCTGGACTTCACCTTCTTCTATCTTTTTACGGATGAAATGGAACCTCACATCTATGTGTTTGGTTCTTTCATGGTGAACTGAGTTCTTTTATAGTACTATAGCACTTTGAGAATCACACATGACTTCAACTATTTCTTGAGTGCATCCCATCTCAGTTACAAGTCTCTTCAACCAAACTGCTTCTTTGATGGCTTTTGCAAGTGCCATATATTCTGCTTCGGTATTTGACAAAGAAACCACCCTTTGTAAACCAGACTTCCAAATAACTGTATTTCCTCCTGATGTGAATACAAAACCAGTAACTGATCTCCTTCTATCCGGATCTGTGGCATAATTTGTGTCACAATATCCTTTAATCTCAACTTTCTCTTCTTTTCTGAACTGAAGACATTTCTCCTTTGTACCTTTCATATACCTGAGTACCCACATTACAGCTTGCCAATGTTGCTTGGTAGGACTTGACATGAATCCGCTGATGACTTCAATTGAATATGCTAGATCAGGTCTAGAGCCAAGCATTAGGTACATTATACTCCCTGTTGCATTAGCATAAGGCACTGCTTTCACGTACTCTGCTTCTTTTGCTAGTGTATCTTCAGTTGCATATCTTAGCTTGAAGTGTTCTCCAAGTGGTGTGAGTACTGGTTTGCACTCTTCCATCTTGAAATTTTGTAGTACTTTCTCTACGTACTGTTCTTGGGACAAATCCAGAGTTCCCTTCTGTCTATCTCTATGATTTCCATTCCCAAAATTTTCTTGGCATTTCCCAAATCCTTCATTTCAAATTCTTGATTCAGAAGTTGCTTTAGCTCTTTGATCTCTTCCTTGTTTGTTGATGCTATCAACATATCATCTACATATAATAGTAGATATATGTATTCACCCATATAAATCTTCTTTATATATACACAAGGATCATAGCTCCTTCTCCTGTATCTTGAGCTTGTCATAAATGAATCAAATTTTTGATTCCACAGTCTTGGTGACTGTTTCAATCCATACAAGGATTTTTTTCAAAACACAAACCATTTCTTGATCAGCTTATACCTCATACCCTTCTGGTTGTGTCATCATAATGTGTTCATCTAAATCTCCATGTAAAAACGCAGTTTTTACATCCATTTGTTCTAACTCCATGTCAAAGTGAACCACAACAGATAGTAGGAGCCTAATGGATACATGTTTGACGATTGGAGAAAAAATCTCTTGATAATCTATCCCCTCTTTTTGTGAGAAGCCTTTTGCCACCAGTCGTGCCTTGTATCTAGGAGGTACTATCCAAGGAGAACCGAGGTCCTTTTACCAGGGTTTCTTCCTGGACTTATTCAACCATCATTGTTTGGGTTGATTTCGTAGTTCACTTTTGACCCCTTATCAGGTTCCACAACAAGTATGATTGCTCCATCAGGCATAATTTCCTTGATCATGAAGTTCTTGAGGCGTATTGGGTTTACATCCCCTGGATAGTGTTCGAGCATTATGTTAAGCAGATTAACTTGATCACCCCTCTTGAGCTATGTTGTTGGGGTTGGAAGATCAAAACTATTTTCAGAAGAGGTTTTGCCCGGAGTAGGCTTATGAGGTGAGATGTGCTTAAGCTGGTGCTCGAGCTCATAATTTCCTTCTTCTGAAATGGGCATTTTCCTCTCATTAGTTGTTATCCCCAGTTTTCTGGTTTCTTCTAACTCTGCAGAACCTCTTGCACCTGGTTCTTTGACAACCCCAAATTCTTCTTGTTGGTGTCAAAACCCCCTCAGCAGGATTTTTCCTTAGCTAGTCTCACTCCCCGGATGACGGCTCAGCACGTACTAAGGCATAGAAGGATCTACCAAACAGATTTGTACCTAGGCACGAAAGATAAGTGGCTGAGCACCCAAGACGCAGACGGGTTGAGGAGAATGTGAGCACGAGCTGAGCAAGTAGAGACCAAGTCATAAAGGTTCTGAGATAGTAGGGAGTCGCCAAGATTGTAGGCCCAAGAAATCGAGAAGATCGGAACAGCCCGAGCTGGGCAGAGGGAGTTATAAAAACGAGAAGAGAGAGAATGAAAAGGCATCAATTTATTTTTGGAGAATTATAACTACTTTCTTACGAAAAATTTTTAATCAACTAACTGTGTGTATTCATATAATTGAGATCAATAAAATCTATTTTCTATCTTTCTATCTGAATTTGAGTTGCGTCTTTTTCCTGATTTTGACAAGAACAACGAATTCCTCATTAAGATCAACTTGATAAAAATAATTTGTGGGTTTTAGCATCAACAAATTGGCACCGTCTGTGGGGAATTAAGAGTTCTTTAACGCAGAAAGAAAAACCGTAGCCAGATTCGACTCCACCATGACCGAAAACGCATCAACGCCACCTGACGGATATGCCAGCAAGATTCAGGCACTCCTCTAATCCGTGCAGTCCATGTCCGACAAATTGGAGACACATGATGCCTTGAACAAATACTTGCTTGACCGGCTCGGCCAAATAGCGAAGGAGTCCGCAGACCAAACTAAAGCAATGACCAAACGCCTAGACCGGGCAACATCTTCACAACACCGCTTGACTAGGACCTCCTCACGAAGATACGCATCTCAAGAGAACACTCTAGGAGGCTACGCTTTACTCCAACCCCACGCTCAGTCAAGACGCGAGAACGCCGCATTGACATCACAAAGACCCTGCCCAATGGCGACCTCGAAGGAGAGCAATCTGACCAAAGGGATGACCAACTCAATGACGAAACTGAATAGTCGAGTCACATCGTGAACCCCGAGGCTTTAGAGGATGAGAGAAACCAAATCGACCTATTGGAGGAGTCAAAGGAATAATCTGACAGGTACGAGGAAGGCACCCATACCCCACCTTCTCGCTCTGACAAGCGACCCCAGCGATCGATTAGGGAAATCCAGGAGATGAAGGATTCCCTTCAGAAGGCCGTCCGACAAATGAATTCCAAGGTTCACCAAGCCATCAGCTTGGCGCCAGAGCTGGATCGATTGATGGAAGAGACACTCCAAAGCGCGTATGCCCCCACACATAAAGAACGCCAGAGTGCGGAACCCTGGGAAATCAAAATCCCATTTTTATGAAGGAAAAATGGATCCTAGTGCGTACATGAACACCTTCAAAATCGTAGTCGGACGAGCGAAATTTGACGAACACGAGAAGGACGTAGGGTATTGTCAGCTGTTCAATGAGCACCTCCAGGTACCAGCACTCACCTGGTTCTCTCTGCTACCTGAGGGTTCGATCCACAGTTTCAACCAAATGAGCATGATGTTCTTAAAGCACTATTAGGTGTACATCAAGAGGGACAACTCAAATGCAGACATGTGGAGCATGACTCATGGTCCAAATGAGCCCCTCCGACAATTCATCGATAGGTTCAAAGAAGTGATATCCCAAGTGGTAGTCACCGATAATGTCGCGATTGCCACCCTCAAAAATGTGGTCTGGGGAGAGTCCGAATTCAGAAAAGATCTTATACTGAACCCGCTAGCAACGATTAACGACACACTCCACAAGGGAAAAGTATTCACACGAATAGAAGAAGATTTAATCGAAATGCGGAAACGAACCCAAGAAAAAAATCAAGCGACTTAGGTCGCTACGCCAAGGCGAAACCCCCCAGCACGCAACTAAACACTATTCACGGAAGCCCAAAAACAGACCTTGGAATCAATGGAAACGACCTGAAGAACAAAGAAACGTAAAAAAATATTGCGAATATCATAACCAGGATGGACATTCCACTGAAGAAAGCAGAAGGTTCAAGTCATTCCTTTTCAGCAAGTACCAGTCTGGGGAGTTGGTGGAACCCAGCAAAGTGAAAGCAGCGAACCCCCCCAGCAAGGGACAGAGAATCAGGCCGAAGAGGCCAACCCTCCGAAACAAAACCGAGAGGAACTACCTCAAATGGCGCCAACCCCACTATTAAAAAAGCGGATTAACATGATCATGGGGAATCATCAGTTTGGCCTAAATTCAGTAACGACAATCAAAGCCTACGGGCGTAGGGCGGCATCATGCGAGAAATAGCAAATCAGGCCCCGAGAGGCAGGGGAGCCTATAGCTTTCGACGAGATAGACACAATAGGACTCGACATGCCTCATGCCGACCCACTAGTCATCGAGCTAATCTTAGAAGACTATGAGATTGCAAGAGTACTCATAGATACAGGGAGCTCGGTTGATTTGATTTTCAAAGAGACCTTGGCGAAAATGGACATAGACCTTTCGCGAATTGAAGGACCACTTATGTCATTGACCGGTTTCACAAGCGAGACCTCCATGACGATCAGAACTATCAAATTACTAATGCACGCATCTGGAGTATCGAGGATGATTGAATTTATAGTAATTGACAAACCAACAGTATACAACGCAATCCTAAGAACGCTGTGAATAAATGCAATGAAGGCTGTCCCTTCTACGTAGCACAATGCGTCAAATTCCCCACTAAAGAGGTGATTAAGACGATCAAAGGGAGCCAAAAATCAATCCGAGCTTGCTACCTAGCCGAACTCAAACTCAGAGAGAAGGCCTTATAGCAATTACAGATCAGGGATCCTGCCTCGTCTGCAGAGCCGCCATATGAGGAACCTAAACTCGAAAAGGTGACGCAATACTGCATATACCCAGGATACCCGAAGCGGTGCGTTGGCATATGATCAAAACTTCAAAAAGATTTGAAAGAGGAGCTAATCCTTTTCCTCAAAGAAGACAAACACACCTTTGTGTGGAACATGGCGGATATAACGAGAATACGTTTAGATTTCATGTTTCGCG
The DNA here is from genome assembly GCA_900406425.1 of Iberis pinnata. NCBI lineage: Eukaryota > Viridiplantae > Streptophyta > Magnoliopsida > Brassicales > Brassicaceae > Iberis > Iberis pinnata. Next base: position 7,150 of record OVBE01007934.1, read on the forward strand.
AGCTAAACACAGACCCAATTTACAAGCCGGTTAAGCAGAAAAAGCTCAAGTTGGAAGCCGAGCAGCTCAGGCAGTCAGAGACGAGGTGGAAAAGTTGTTGGGAGCATGTTCAATCACCGAGGTGAAATATCGGGAATGGCTGGCAAACCTCGTAGCAGTAAAGAAAAAGAATGGAAAATGGAGAGTATGCATAGACTTCACCGACTTGAAGAAAGCATGTCCCAAGGACAATTTCCCATTGCCAAACATAGATCAGCTTGTCGAAGCTACAACTGGCTACAAGTTGATCTCGTTTATGGACGTCTTCTCGGGTTATAACCAGATACTCATGCACCCAGACGACAGGGAAAAACCGCTTTCACTACGGACATAGGCATTTATTGTTACAAAGTAATGTCTTTCGGCTTGAAGAACGCGGGCGCAACCTACCAACACTTAGTCAACAAGATGTTCTCGGAACAACTGGGAAAGATAATGGACGTCTATATAGAAGAAATGCTTGTCAAATCTTTTGACGAAGATAACCACGTGGGCGACCTGCGCACCTGTTTCCAAATACTGAACACCTATGGGATGAAGTTGAACCCAACTAAGTGTACCTTCACAGTAACTTCGGGGGAATTCCTCGATTACTTGGTGACCAAGAGGGGAATCAAAGCCAATCCCAAGTAAATCAACGCGTTGCTAAGGATGTCGTCGCCCAAAAACACAAGAGAAGTATAGAGACTAACCGGACGCATAGCCGCCCTAACTAGGTTCATATCTAAGTCGACAGACAAATGCCTTCCATTCTATAACCTCCTGAAGGGAAACAAGAAGTTCATATAGAATGAAGAATGCGAATTAGCATTCAAAGAGTTAAAAACCTACTTGATGACACCCCCGATCCTTTCGAAGTCGCAGGAGGGAGAAACTCTATATCTTTACATCATGATGTCGTCTCATGCAATTAGCTCAATTCTTGTACGCGAGGAGCTAGGCAACCAGAGACAATCTTCTACCTCAGCAAAATCCTAGACGATGCCGAGACCAGATACCCGACAGTAGAAAAATTGGCTCTGGCTGTAGTGCACTCCGCAAGGAAATTACGATCTTATTTTCACTTGCACTTGATAGTTGTGTATTCAAACTGGCCGATGCGTACGATCCTACACAGTCCAAACCAGTCTGGAAGAATTTTCAAATGGGCCATCGAGCTCAGCGAACACGACGTAGAATTCAAAAGCTGAACTTGTGCAGAATCTCAAGTCTTAGCAAATTTCTTGATAGAGCTACCACCAGAGATGGATGCAGCAGTAGAGCCAGACGAAGCAAAGTTGTCACTATACATAGATGGGGAAAGCTCGAAACATGGTTCCAGAGTGGGACTATGATTGGTCTCCCCAACCGGGGAGATGGTTGAGCAGTCATTCCGACTAGACTTTGCAGCGTCAAACAATGAAGCCGAATACTAGGCGATAATTGCCAGACTACGATTGGTAACAGCAATTGGAGATAAGCGAGTAACCGTCTACTACGATTCCCAACTAGTTGCAAACCAGTTCAGTGGGGAATATGAGACAAGAGACGACAGAATGGAAGCATACCTAGGTGTGGTGAAAACATACCCGCTGACGCCCTAGCCGCACTGGCATCAACTACGGACCCGCAAACGACAAAAGTCATACCAGTTGAAACTATCGACAACCCCATCATATTTATCACTAAAGCCACCTACGTAATACATGACACAATTGAAGAATACAATGCCAAACCAGATCCCAAGGATATAGAAGAAGATGCAGTTCCGATGGAAACATACGAGGTCGAAGTGGAGATAGACTGGAAAATCGAGATAATGGCATACATCACTGACGAAATCTTACCACCGAAGAAATGGGACGCCAAGAAACTCAAAGCCAAAAGCACTAGGTACACTCAGTTAGACGGAAACCTTTACAAATGGAGCGTACGTGGCCTGCTGCTAAAGTGCATATTCGGTCATGAGACAAGGAAGATAATAAGGGAAGTTCACGACAGAGCATGCGAAAACCCCTAAGGTGGCAGAGCCCTGGCATTCAAGATAAAAAGATATGGATACTACTGGCCAACTGTGATCACGGACTGCGAACAGTACGCTCTGAAATGCAAGAAATACCAAAAGCACGCGCTGTTGATATACAGACCAACCGAGGAGATGCAATCCATCATAGCGCCATACCCATTCATGAGATGGTCCATGGACATAATTGGCCCAATGCACAGGTCGAAACAGAAACGTTTCCTCCTCATCCTAACAGATTATTTTTCTAAATGGATAGAAGCCGAATCATTTGCCAAGGTCAAATCCGAGAACGTGGAATCCTTCATCTAGAAAAACATATTTTGCCGACATGGGATACCCTACGAAATCCACACTGTTAACGCCCCCCAATTAACCTCAGATAGATTCAAAGACTTCTGCGAACGAATGAGCATAAATTTAACATTCTCCACCCTGTATTACCCGCAGGCCAACAGCCGTGCCGAGGCCGCTAAGAGAACAATTTTAGACGGACTAAAAAAGAGGCTAAACGCTAAAAAGGGGAGATGGGCAAACGAATTGGAAGGAGTACTCTGGTCCTACCGAACGAGACCCAGCAGAGGAACCAACGACTCATCCTTTGCTTTAGTATACAAAATTGAGACAATAATACCAGTTGAGACCGAAGTATCCAGCCTCAAGCGTGAGCTGGCACCTCAGAACATGGATCAGAACGATCAGATGCTCATAGACATAACCGATACTGTTGACGAAAGGAGAGATCAGGCGATGATACGGTTGCAAAACTACCACAACACCGTAACACAATTCTACAACAAGAAGATCAGGCAGAGACAATTCGCTGAAGGAGAGCTGGTGTTACGGGAAGTCTTCCCCGCAAGAGCAGAGAAGAACGCAAGAAAGCTAGGAATCAAATGGGAAGGGCCATACAAAATCTCCAAGATCATCAAACCAAGAGTGTATGAACTAGAGGACACAGAAGGAAACGAGGAGAAACACCCTTGGAACGCCCAGCACTGAAAGAAATATTATTGTTGAAGCCTAGCGAATTCCTTTCCCCTATTTTCACACATGATTGAACTAATTAATCAGTGAACTACGACCGAGGCTTGATCCGCACTTTAGGGGTATGTAGGCAATTCCGCTTAGGGAATTCAACTACTGTTATTAATTATTTCAATTTTGTGCCCTCTCCTTCCTTATAATTTTTCTCAAAAAATAGGGGAGATGTATTCGTCCTTTACACTCCAACCCAGCCCGCCCTCTGCTTCCTTATAATTTTTTCTCAAAAAATGGGGGGAGATGTATTCGTCCTTTACACTCCGACCCAGCCCGCCCTCTCCTTCCTTATAATTTTTTCTCAAAAAAATGGGGGAGATGTATTCGTCCTTTACACTCTGACCCAGCCCGCCCTCTCCTTTCTTATAAATTTTTCTCAAAAAATGGGGGAGATGTATTCGTCCTTTACACACCGACCCAGCCTGCCCTCTGCTTCTTTATAAATTTTTCTCAAAAAATGGGTGAGATGTATTCGTCCTTTACACTCCGACCCAGCATGCCCTCTCCTTCCTTATAAACTTTTCTCAAAAAATGGGGGAGATGTATTCGTCCTTTACACTCCGACCCAGCCCGCCCTCTACTTCCTTATTTTTTCTCAAAAATGGGGGAGATGTATTCGTCCTTTACACTCTGACCCAGCCCGCCCTTTCCTTCCTTATAAATTTCTCAAAAAATGGGGGAAATGTATTCGTCCTTTACACTCTGACCCAGCCCGCTCTCTCCTTCCTTATAAATTTTTTCTCAAAAAATGGGGGAGATATATTCTTCCTTTACACTCTGACCCAGCCCGCCCTCTGCTTCCTTATAAAATTTTCTCAAAAAATGGGGGAGATGTATTCGTCCTTTACACTAAGACCCAGCCCGCCCTTTCTTTCCTTATAAATTTCTCAAAAAATGGGGGAGATGTATTCATCCTTTACACTCCGACCCAACCCGCTCTCTCCTTCCTTATAAAATTTTCTCAAAAAATGGGGGAGATGTATTCGTCCTTTACACTCTGACCCAGCCCGCCCTCTGCTTCCTTATAAATTTTTCTCAAAAAATGGGGGAGATGTATTCGTCCTTTACACTAAGACCCAGCCCGACCCAACCGGGGGCTCCTGCTAAATTGGTAAACCAGCTCGAGGACGTACAAGATATCGTCACTTACCCAACCAACAAGATGAAACACCTGAAGTATATCCAGCTATCCATCACCAACAATTCCAGTCTTTGTCGTTTTCGCCTATCCTATTTACCAATACTCCGACGAAATCAAGGGGAGAACTCCATACTACACCTACAAAGAATTACCTAAACCTTCGAGTTTTGCTTCTCCGGTAACACTATCTACACCTTTAAATACCTCCTCATTATAGCACAACACTCAAAACGAAAAACAATTACCTAAACACATTACATTGTATGACATGGCCAGTCATACAATACATCACACACCCCCAACGGATATGAGTCTGAGGAACCCTCATCAAGGTATAAGCGCTAAAGCCGAGCCCAGTCTCGCAATAATGCATTAAGGCATATGACAAACGCTTTTAAACAACTGAAACATTCACTCTTCATTTGAATATTCGATCCCTAGAATAAAGTGTGTCATTCTTTAATAATATACTCAATGTCGAGTGCACGCTGATTTTAACTAAGAAATCACATGCGATATCATTCAAGAAAATACCACAACATCTAGAGAGAAACCTAAAACTAACTCAACTCGAAGTGGACACATAAAAGCAACATGCAGAGATATAAACCAGAATACCAACCTACATTAAACCAAGTTAGAGTTTTGGGTTAATACGAACATAAATTAAACCAGCTCGAGGACGTACAGATACCATCTCTTACCCAACCAACAAGATGAAAAACCTGAAGTAGATCAAACTATCCATCACCAACAATTCCAGTCTTTGTCATTTTCACATATCATATTTACCAATACTCCGACAAAATCGAGGGGAGAATTCCATACTACACCTGCAAAAAATTACCTAAACCTTCGACTTTTGCTTCTCCGGTAACACTTTCTAAACCTTTAAATACCTCCTCATTATAGCACAACACTCAAAACAAAAAACAATTACCTAAACACATTACATTGTATGATCTGGCCAGTCATACAATACATCGCACACCCCCCCCCCCAGCGGGTATGAGTCTGAGCAACCCCCAGCAAGGTATAAGCGCTAAAGCCGAGCCCAGTCTCGCAATAATGCATTAAGGCATATAACAAACAATTTTAAACAACTGAAACATTCACTCTTCATTCGAACATTCGATCCGTTGAATAAAGTGTGTGTTCTTTGATAATATACTCAATGTCAAGTGCATGCCGGTTTTCTCTAGGAAATCACATGCGATATCATTCAAGAAAATACTAAAAAATATAGAGAGAAACCTAAACTAACTCAGCTCGAAGTGGACACATAAAAGTAACAAGCAGAGATAATATCTTCACACACCATTCAAAGAAGATTAAAAAAAAAATCTAATAGAATGAAATGGAGGACGCTCTAGGTGTGCGAGTCTTGACCAGCTGCACTGTCATCATCCCCTTTGGGGGCTCCTTTTCTCGTAACAGCTGCAACCTCTTCAATGCGCACCACAACTTCAACCGCTTTGTCAAGAGCTCCACCTGCGTTAACGTCAAGCTCCTCGGCATCCTCCTCAGCCAATGCCTTGTCTTTATCCGCTCCAACAACAGCCTCCTCAACAGGGTTTAGGGACAGGAGATTTGTACCATAAATGTTTATACCCTCGCTCAGGTTGGGTTCAGAGGGCTCGCTCAGGTCGGACCCAGTGGGTGTTGCCGCCCAGTACTTCTCCAAGTTTATCTCTTTGAAGTCTAGCATAGCTAGCTCCTCATTGAACTAACCCAGGTCTCCTTCCAAATCCCTCTGCTCTGTTTCCAAAGTAGTCTCCCCTTGAGTCAAAAGCCTAATTAGCTCGAGGTTACCTTTGATTTGTTCCACTTGTATTAGTTTCTCTTGACACACCCGTTTATTCGCGACCTTCCCCTTCACCCGCTCCATCCCCGTGGTGAACTGCACCTTCATTTCATCTTCTTTCTCCTTGAGCTTCTGTTCCATCTGATCATCCATATCCCTCATGATAAACGACAACTCCTTGGCCATGGGAGCTACCTCGTTCTTCAAGTTCTTCTTGGCTTTCTCGTGACGAGCCGCCTCCTCACTTAACCTCTCGATATCTTTCTTCTTTAGGTCCTCCAGCTCAATGACCTCAGCCCTCAACCTATTTTTCTCGTCTGTCAGCATTTCCACCCGCTTCACAGCAACTTTCAATTCCGAGGTAGCTTTATCAGCCCTCGTTGTCGCATCCACAACCAGCTCGACCCCATAATTCTTCTTTGCCTTCCTTAGCTTGTCATTAAAAACCCCCACCATTCGGTTTGCTAAAGCCGCGGTCTAGGAAAAATAAGGTGTACCTCAATCAAAACAGGAGCCGGTTTTCGAGTCGCGATACAAAAAGAAAAATAAAATGAAAAACACAACAACCCTACCTCGGCATGGGAACAAGCCCATTCAGCGTACTCTCTTTGAACCGAGAGCGACCTATGGTCATAAACCTTAGGTCCACCTAGGAAAAGTTTGGACATCAGCTCTGCGCAAAGGTCTCCTTCCGCGATGATGGAAGACTGGTTCGGCTAGGTGAAGCTGGAGGATAATCTGCCATAATCATGAACACCAACTGGAGATGCCTCCTGAATGCGAGCCCTATTTTCTGATGGAGTTGAAGACTGTTGTGCCGAATTAGAGGGGGACGGGATGATTTCTTGTTGGAGCTTACAGCTTTCTCCCGACGATGATCACCACGAGATGAATCAGAGACCTCCATGGGGACTTGATCCTTAGGAGTCTTTGCTTCCTAAGCAGCACCAAGTCCCGCCAAGCTGGGAGCCCCGTGGAACTTTTTAGTTTACCAGCTTCACGGTAGGGAACGGGGTTCTTCATGGTGACAGACAAACACTGAGATGGAGCACTGCAGCAAAACCATACATCAAACGTTATGCAACTTGAATGGACTAGAAGAAAACCCAAATCAAAATACTTACTTGTGGATGAGAAATTAAAGAAAGAGAAGTGGAAGGGAAAGGAAAAATCCAAGGGAATCGGAGAAAATTCGAAGAAGAAGAAAACAAATTGAAAGGGAAAACAGCAAACCCTAGCAAAAATTAGGAGAGACAAGATATGAAATGACAATACATGTGGTTGCGTAAAGAGAGAGAAGGAGTTGGCGGTTGAATGCATAGTGGAGAGACGGTTCCAAGCACTTGAGGAAAGAGGAAAAGCAGCAGTAACTGCCTCGAAGAATACAAAGCCACCTTTTGTAGGCACAATGATGACAATTTTGAATTTCAAAATCAAAACACATGCCGCATACTAAGATGAATAACCGCTGGAATGTTGAGGTTTCTTCAACCAAAATCACAACAAATTGACTTAACAAACTCTAAATTCTTGAATTAATATGATTATCCGATTCAACACGAAAAATTAAAATGTATATATGATAATCATATATGAACGCGTGTATATCCAAATGACAATTTCAGGTGGAGATCATCTCGAAATAGGGAATCCTACTGGAAGTTCACCAATCAATTTTCGAAGGTCACCCAACTCACTACCCAATGCGTAGTAGAGAGACATGGGGGCTAATATGTTGGTGTCAAAACCCCCTCAGCAAGATTTTTCCTTAGCTAGTCTCACTCCCCGGATGACGACTCAGCACGTACTAAGGCATATAAGGATCTACCAAACAAATTTCTACCTGGGCACGAAAGATACGTGGCTGAGCACCCAGGACGCAGACGGTCTGAGGAGAATGTGAGCACGAGCTGAGCAAGTAGATACCAAGTCATGACGGTTCCGATATAGTAAGGAGTCGCCAAGATTGTATGTTCAACAAACCGAGAAGATCGAAACAACCTGAGCTAGGCGGAGGGAGTTATAAAAACGAGAAGAGAGAATGAAAAGGCATCGATTTATTTTTGGAGAATTAGAACTACTTTCTTACAGAAAATTTGTAATCAACTAGCTGTGTGTATTCATACAATTGAGATCAATAAAATTTATTTTCTATCTTTCTATCTGAATTTGTGTTGCGTCTTTTTGCTGATTTTGACAAGAACAATGGATTCCTCATTAAGATCAACTTGATAAAAAATACTTTGTGGGTTTTAGCATCCACTTTTCTATATGCTCTGAATTCTTGTTTGGGTCCTTTATCAAATAATAATCCAATGACTCACTGCTTGAGTACCCATCTTCATGATTGTCCTCATCCACCTCATTGATAGAGAAAAACCGACCTTAGATTGTAGGCTTCTTCGTTTTGTCCTTGATGTTGAAAATCATTTTTGTACTATTTCCCACGTTCAACCTGCTGTTGCCCTTCTTGACATTGATCACAACTTTAACCGTAGCTAGGAGTGACTTTTCCAAGATCTGTGGATGATAGTAGATTTTTCCAGGTTTTCAGTTCCTATTACACTATCATGCCATTGTAGTATAATAGGTATCAATCCAAATGGGTGCAGACATTAACCACTCTAGATGCAAATGGATTCTACTAATTAAAGCCAAGTAAGAAAATGAGTTTTTATCTAACAAGCCCTAAACGAACAAAATAGTCCAGAAAATAAACATGACATAAGAGGTGACATGCATAAACTAAAATTAAGGAAAACAACAAGTGAAGTAAAAACAGGGAAGAAAATGAGGGAAAAATGAAATCAAAGGGGAAAACAGTTCCTGAAGACAAGGGTTATTGACTGGAGATCCTTCCTGATTTTCCTAAATACCTAACATACCTCAAACAATGAGCTAATCCCTAGACAACAGATTCATATACAACCAAGTCCAATCTCTTGGTAAATGGTCTCAAGCAAAGCAATCACCAGACCTAACTCTCGTTAACGGTACACTACTAAGCAGGCATGAGCAACCAATCTACTAAAGCCAATAAGCACCCTAAACATCTAATCTCTTAGGCTAGGATATGTGAATCTCTGAAATCACCATGTTCATGCATTTCATCATACACCTTTTGAGTGCGGAAATGACCAAGTTCAGATTTCAATTGATCAGAAGGAAACCAGCATGAAGAATAATAAAACAGAAGGGATCTAAAGACAAAAAACTTAGGCATCTAAGAAAAACAGGAAATCAACATCAGTCTACCCCATCCTCAGGAACCTAGGGAACCTACTCACTACACATGGTGGGTATGAAAACAGGGAAACAAGGAAACAAAAACACTAAGCAGAACATCATGATCAAAAGTCAAGGTATGAAGATTAGCAAGAACACTAAGATGAAAACGTGATGAACAAAACTAAAACCCTAAGATGCAGAAGATGAAGATGATGAACAACAAGAACACAAACCCAAAAAAATAGAGCAGAAATAAAATAGTAACAAACCCAGAAATGATGATCAAGGCAAAAACGAGATTAAGATGGAAAACATGAAATTCAACATGCACCAGATAGATCACAACCTTAAACTAAACAGGAAAAAGAAGAAATCAGAACTAAAACAAGACTTTTATAAGAATCAGAGGTTTATCACCAAGAACATTTATGGAAAAATAAAGAGAAACGAAACCTAAAATGGCAACCAAAAATTAAAGCTTAATCCTAAAAGGAGGCGTTTTTGGGTTTATATAGTATTTCAGAAAAAACCCTAAAAACGCTAAAAGACAAAGCGTAATGATTGGCCTTGATCTTTAAATCTGGTTTGTGCATGAATGTTCTGAAACTTTCTTTGATTGAGTCATAGCTTGATGTGTTAGTCAAGGTGGTGACTTCACGTGTCGTCAAGCCAGGATGTCGAGGTGGTGGCTTCACATGTCGTCAAGCCAGGATGTCGAGGTGGTGGATTCACGTGTCATCGAGCCAGATCCTGTTGTGATCGAGACAGTTTTCATGTTCTGATCGAGGCATTTTTCAGGTTCTGATCGAGGCAATTTTCCTGTTCTGATCGAGGCAGTTTTCATGTTCTGATCGAGGCAGTTTTCAGGCTCTGATCGAGGCAGTTTTCAGGATCTGTTCGAGGCAGTTTTCAGGTTCTGCACCAGCATTCCTGCATCCTTTTTCAGATTCTGCACCAACATTCATGCATCCTCTTTCAGGTTCTGCACCAACATTCCTGCATCCTCTTTTAGGTTATGCACCAGCATTCCTGCATCCTATTTTAGGTTCTGAAAACTCCTAAAATTCCTGAAAAATCTCCAAAATGCATATGTATGCAAATGCTAATGCGAAAATCCATAAAAATCGCAAACTTGCCAATAACATTTATAAATGCAACATATGAACATCAAAACACCTAAAAATAATGATAAATGACTTCTAAAAATCATGAAAATACAGAGACATCAACTCCTCCAAACTAAATCCTTGCTTGCCCTCAAGCAAGTAATTCAGAAGTCTGGATGAGAGGTTAAAACGTGGGAACTCAGAACCAAAATTTGTTGCTAACACAGGTAGTATCAATGTCCAAGTTACCGGTTCTAGAATGCAATCCTAAGTTCATCCTACTTAAAAACTATAGTCATACACATCACAGCTTATCACAGACCAATTCCAACTTCCACAATGCATTCAT
>OVBE01007935.1:0-17857 GCA_900406425.1 Iberis pinnata
CTAGACTATGTCAGATCTCTAAACTAAATCCCTTTGTGTTTATCAACTTAATATCAATGAAATAAATGGCCAATTTAATTCAAGCATTAATAACAAGTCTAGACTAAGAACCTAACAATTATTACCCCCTTATGATAAATCTAACAAATAAAAGTCAAAGAAGAATACATAATTAAAATGGAATAGATATATAATAAAGGTTCATAAATCTTCTACCAAATACAGAGTTTCAGAATCTCCTAAAGGCCTAAAACATAATGTATTTATAGGCTAAGGTAAAATAATAAATATGGAAAACTTGGATAGGCTTGAGGACTTCATTTGCAAATTTGAAAAATTCTAATCTTCTTCGGGATAAATGCCTGATCGAGCAAGTGTTTGCCCGATCAAGTAGTTCACCTTTTTGCTCGACTATGCTCTTATTGCTCGATCGATCTCTTTAACCGCATTTTTCCAGGAACATTTGCCCGATCGGGCATATCAACTGCCTGATTGTGCATTTCCTCTTTAATCCCTGAATTCTCCTAAGATCTCGTAAAATCTTCTGAAATGCTTCCTTTTTCTCTGATTCGACCCGAACGCCTAGAATACTAAAAGTCTTCCAAATATTCAATTAAAAACACTCGGAATAAATGAAGAATAGCAAACATAAATGCCCACTTTTATGCATCAAAACCGAGAAATATCAACTTATGGTAGCTTCTTGGCAATTCAAAGACTCCTAGAATTTTGGCTTACACTATTCCTGGAAGTTTATTTCTTATGGAGACTAAGTAATCACGTGATTTTCTTCAAGATATTAAAGCTCATCTTGGTTACTATTTTACTATTGACCCTTCTGGTCGTAGTGGGGGTTTAGCCCTATTAGCTCTTTCTCATTTTCAAGTTGTTGTTCTTTCATCAAATAAAAATGTAATCGATACTATGGTTACAATTGATGGAAATAAAATGTTTATCTCTTTTGTTTATGGAGCACCTATTGTTACTAATCGTGAAAAAGTATGGGAATACTTAAAACAAATCAATTCATCTTGGTTTGCTCCTTGGGCGATGATCGGAGATTTTAATGAAATCTCAGAACATCTTGAAAAACAAGGAGGGATAACCCGTACTGAAAACTCTTTTTTTTATTTACGGTTAATGAAAAAATGTTGCAGAATGATGGATTTTCCTTTCCAAGGTAATTTTCTATCTTGGGTGGGAAGAAGAGGACCCACTACACTCTATTGCAGATTAGACCATGGTATGGGAAATGAAGAATGGTATGCGTGTTTCTCTCAGTCATATATTGAGTATCTTGGTTTCTGGGGATCTGATCACCGACCAATCCTGTTACGGTTGAACCACAACCGCTTTAATGGGGCAAAACAATTTTGGTTTGATAAACTGTGGATTATTAAGCCGGAATTTGAACATGTGGCGAAGGCCGGGTGGGAATCAACAAGGCTTCATGATAATTCGCAATTACATCTTCGTGTAAAGGAATGTCGACGACAAATTTCGCAATGGCGATATAAGAAGTTATTAACTCAGGCGAGTTGGTTAAGGATATTAAGTTAAGGTTAGGTCTTGCTTTATCCTCTGACTCTTCGATTAATGATATTCCTCAGTTAACAGAAGAGCTACGCATTGCCCTATCCACATAAGAACTTTATTGAAAACAAAAAAGTCGGGTTCAATGGTTGAAGGAAGGAGATAAAAACACACGTTTTTTCCAAGCCTCCACCAAAATGAAACGAGCGAGAGACCGAAATGTAGAGCTCTGGACGAAGTCTGGTCAGTGGCTAGAAATTGCAAAAGAAATTGAAAATGAGGTTGTATCTTATTTCCAAAAACTCTTTTCTGCCTCTCAAACGATGGATATACCAGAGGTCCTTCAACCAGTTGAGCCTCGAGTTACATTAGAAATGAATGCCCGACTACTGTCACCCTTGATAATGGAGGAAGTAAAAGCGGTCTTTTTTCGTTGGGTCCAAAAAGGCACCTGGTTCGAACGGAATGACGACACTATTTTACCAAAAATATTGTCACATTGTGGGTCCACATCTAACGAAGATGATCCAAGATTTTATGAGGGGGGGGGGAATTCTGGACGAATCTCTCAATGAAAAAAATATGTCTCATCCCAAAGATATAGAGACCCTAAGGGATGAAGGAATTTCGTCCAATTAGTCTATGTAATGTAAGGTATAAGATCCTCTCCAAGATATTGTGTCAACAAATTCAAAAGTGCTAGCGTAGAAAATATCTGAAATTCAGTCAGCTTTTGTAACTGGTCGTTCCATATCTGACAATGTGTTGTTGGTGCAGGAAGCTTTTCATGCTTTACGCACTCAGTATAGCTGCCGGAAAGGATTTCTGGCAATAAAGAAGAATATGAGTAAAGCATATGACCGAGTAGAATGGACTTTTCTCGAACATCTACTTGATAAACTTGGATTTTCGAATACATGGATTGGGTGAATTGTGTCCTTTGTTACCACTATTACATATAGTGTACTACTAAATGGCACACCGAAAGGTCGTATAAAACTCACCCGAGGGCTTCGTCAAGGAGATCCCCTTTCTCCGTATCTTTTTATCCTTTGTACAGAAGTGCTTATTGCGAATTTGCGCCATGCAGAGGTCGCGGGGAAATTGGATGGAATTCGTATGGCCAAATCTTTTCCTCCTCTGCCACACCTCTTGTTTGCTGATGATAGTCTATTTTTCTATCGAGCCACCTTCGAACAATATCAAGAAATAGCTACTATACTGTCACGTTATGAAAATGCATCAGGTCAAAGAATAAATCTAGAGAAATCAACGATTATTTATGGCTCTACTATCCCAGTCCAGGACCATTTTTTGTTAAGACGACTGATAAATCTGAATTTTCATGGTTTTTAGAAGTCATTAAGCTTCAATTTTGAGGTCTTTAGGCGTGCATATATCACATTTATAGTTGTTTTTAGTAAGTTTGTGATTTTTAAAGACTTTTGCATTAGTATTCGCATATGCACGCATTTTGGATAATTTTCAGGACTTTCATGATGGTTTTGTGAGAATTCAGGAAAGGAGCAAAAAGTATAGAATGGATCAGCACAAGGCCTGGATCGATCCAACCTCAGTTTGGATCGATCTCACCCATCTAGCCACACTAAGCCCGGATCGATCTCTCTCTCGGAAACACAACATTTGGATCGATCTCAAGCCGAAGTATGGATCGATCTCACTCTCAGCCTAGATCGATCATGGATCGATCCCACTCAACAGCCTGGATCGATCATGGATCGATCCCACTCAACAAACCGGCTCGACCATGGATCGATCCCACTTCAATATCTGGATCGATCCAAACTTCAACCTTGTATCGATCCCATTCAAGCAACCTCACCTCAGGATCGATCTCAATTCAAATCCGGAATGGACCTGACCCAAGACCCAATCCAATGATTAGTTTTTGTCTTTAGTGAGATTTAGGGCTTTTCTTTGAACACTATATAAGTCCTAAAGCGCCTCCTTTTTACAAAGTTCTGTTTTTGTTTCCTTTTTAGGTATTTGTCTTAGGTTTTTGTTTCCTTTGTTGTTTTTGGTTTTCTTGGTGTAAAAACCCAAAATCTTTTAAGTTTTATGCTAATCTATTGTTTTCTTTTACTTTCCTGCCTAGTTTTATATTGTCGTTTATCTAGTGCATGTTGATCTTCTGTTTTAAGCTTTGATCATTTTCTGGGTTTGTTACTATTCCATTGTTGTTCTTATTTTCTGGGTTTGAGTTCTTGTTGTTTTTGCTGTTCTTCATAGTCTGACCTTTGATCATCATGTTTAGCTTTGAAGTTATGATTTATGTTTTTCCTGTTTTTACATCCATGAGTAGTGACTAGTTTCCTGAAGTTCCTGAGGATGGGGTAGACTAGGGTTAATGTCCTGATTTTAACTTAGCACCTAAGCTTGTATGCATATAGATCCCTTATGTTTCATTGTGCTTAATGCTAGTTTCTTTCACGCCAATCGAAATTTGATCTTGGGAATTCCAACCCCCGAAAAGCATTCAATGGAACGCCTGATCATGGTGATTTCAGAAATTAGCTCATCCTTACGCAACGCCTTAGATGCTTAGGATATGCATCTCAGCCTAAGGGGTTGGATGACTAGGGGGCTTTTTGGCCTTACTAGGTTGATTCTTCATGCCTTCTAGGTAGTGTACCGTTAATGGGAGTTAGGTCTGGTGATTGCTTAGGTTGATTCCATTTATCAAGGGATTAAACTTGGATGCATATGAATCTACTGTCTAGGGATAGCTCATTGTTGTTTGAGGTATGTTAGGTGATGAGGTAGATTGGGATGGATCCCTTGTTGATTACCCTTTGTCCTCAGGAACTGCTTTACACTTGATTGCATCTTTACCTTCTCTGCTTTTTCCTCTGTTTTTACTCTTTACCCTTTTTAGCTTCTTATCCACGTTTGTTTCCGTCTATGCTTTTTAGTTCCCTACATTCTCTTTTTACTTAGGACTCTTTAGAAATCCCCCACTTTTATATATTCTTTGCTTAGAAGCATCCATTGGATCTAGTCTGATTAGTATCTCACCCATTTGGATTGACACCTTATTTATACTACAACGCACAAGTATAATAGGGGAATTGATCTCTGAGGACAGAAAAATCTTACAATCAATTTGGCGCTGTTACCAATTGGGTGTTGTTTTCTACATTCTGGATTTTGGATCTTTTCAGATCAAGCTTGTTTTACTACCTTACTTACCTGTTTACCTTTGTTTGCTTTCTTTTCAGGTACCTGCTTAGCAATGTATGAACCTAAGAAGCAGAGGACCAACAGACTTTATTCCGCTCGTTGAAGATATCAGAGCTCTTGAACGGGAATAATCTTGGGCCAGACGTGAACAAGAGCGTGCAGAACACTTAAGACGGTTGGACTTACAAATGGCAGACAACGCTGAAAGAGATAACCAGCACACTATAGGTGCTGGTGTCAACCCCAACACTCACACCATTAGGCATGGCATCAATCCACCTGTGGTTCAAAAAAACAACTTTGAGATCAAGCATAATCTGATCGCAATGGTGCAGGGGAACAAGTTCCGTGGTCTACCTATAGAGGATCCCCTCGATCATCTCGACGAGTTCGATCGCTTCTACAGCCTAACGAAGATAAATGGTGTGAGTGAGGATCCTTTCAAACTATGTCTCTTCTCATTCTCTTTAGGGGAGAAGGCACACCAATGGGAAAAGTCGCTTCCCAGGAACTCTATCACAACCCGGGATGCCTGCAAGAAAGCATTCCTTGCAAAGTTCTTTTCAACTTCCAGAACAGCTCGAAAGAGGAATGACATTTCAGGCTTCACGCAAAAGAATGTTGAAACCTTCTCTGAGGCATGGGAGCGCTTCAAGAAATATACAATGCAATGCCTCCATCACAAATTCAGCAAAGCTTCCCTACTCAGCACCCTCTATCGAGTTGCTCTGCCCAAGATTCGAATTTTGCTCGCTACAGCAAGCAATGAGAACTTCCTCAACAAAAGTGTGGATGAAGGATGGGAGTTAGTGGAGAACCTCGCCTAATATGATGGGATCTACAGTGAGGACTATGATAGAACACCTCGAGGTGGTTCCACTTCTAATGATAGCACAAAGAAGGAGATAAAAGCAATAAATGAGAAGTTGGACAAGTTACTCCTAAGTCAACTACATCAAGTCCACTTCATCTCTGATGAATAACAACTTAAGATTCAAGCTGGGGAGGCTAACCAGCAAGAGGAAATGTGCTATGTGCAAAACAAGGTGGTTACAACAAAGGGTATTTCAACTACTCCAACAACCCTGGTCTTTCGTACAAAAGCAACAACGTTGCTAGCCCACAAGACTAAGTGTTCCTACCACAACAACAAAAGAACTCTCAACCTTTCATCAACTACAACCAGAACATAGGTTTCTTCCCAAAGCAGCAACAACAAAATGGTTTTCAACAACCACAACAACAACCTAGTGGTGCACCTCCTGGTTTCTCATCTAACCAACCTCAAGCTCAACCTGTCAACATTGAAGCTATGTTACAAAAACTTCTTCAAGCTCAAGCAACTTATGCAATGGAGAAATTGAAGAAATTTGTTGAAATCTAACACAAGATGGACACTTCATTCGGTGCCATCTATGCGAAGCTTGAGACTCTTAACTCTAGGGTCACTACTCTCGAAGGCAAGACCGCATCCACTTCTGCTTCTATGAATGATCAACTTCTGGGAAACTCTGTGCAAAACCCAAAGGAATATGCTAATTTCAATGCAATATATCTCAAGCAATCCACTGACATTCCTACTCCAACTTACCCTACTATTTCCACCGAGGACAGTGTGATTCAATTTGGGGGGATTTTAGTTCAAACGTAGTTGCACCTCTAGAGTATGAAGAATATGTTCCTGTTAGCAAGCCTTATGATAAGTTACCTACTTCAAAGGAGACTGCAATTCCCATCATGTTTCAAGAAAGAGATCATGGCAAAATACCCAGATGTCTTTGAGATACCTATGAAGGAAGAGATAGCTCACGAACTGCTAGAACCATCTGACGAGTGCAATGCCTTGATAACAACGAAGCAAGAGGATCTTGGTTCATTCACCTTGCCTTGCTCACTAGGACCCTTGAACTTTGACGAATGCCTTTGTGATTTGGGAGCATCTATCAATTTAATGCCTCTGTCTACTGCCAAGAAGCTAGGATTCAACAAGTTCAAAGCTTCCAACATAACTTTGTTGATGGGAGACAGATCAACTAGGCATCCTATTGACATCTTGGAAAACTTACCTATCAAGATCAAATATGCAACAATACTCACAGACTTTGTGGTATTGGAGATGGATGAAGAACCAAAAGATCATTTGATCTTTGGAAGACCATTCCTAGCAACAGTTGGAGCTGTAATAAATGTCAAGAAAGGTCACATAAAGCTGAATGTAGGAAAATGTCCCAAGATGATTTTCAACATCAGGAGCAAAACTAAGAAGCTCACTATCCAAGGTCAGCTATTCTCTATGAAGAAACTGAATGAAGATAATCCAAAGAATGGGTACGTAAGCAGTGAAACAGTTGAAGATGGATTGGGAAAGGAACCAACAAAGCCTGGAATGCATTATGAAGTTTTCAAGTTTATTAACGAACCAGATAAAGGAGTTTCGGTGGAGCCAAAATAAATCAGGACATTGGTAATATCAAGAGCTGAAGACAATATGAAGGATCTAGGAAAAGGAAGTCATGAGTTCAACCCTCAACCTGAACGTGTACCACCTCAGAAACCACCTTCAGACACTTCACTTTCCGAAAAATACTCAAAACCTCATGCCCGAACCTTTGAAATCAAGAATGGAGACCAAGTGTTTTTACTTAACAAAAGGTTCAAGTATAATCTGGGAAATGTGGATCCACTATGTTCCAAGAACTTCATGATCAAGGAAATATTATCTGGTGAAGACATCATACTTGCCGTGGAAGTTGATGAAAACTCAAGCTAAAGATCAGAACGCTGACAAAAGAGCTTTCTCATAAAATACCTTGGTTCTCTTTAGAGACCCTCCTCAGAGTCATTAATCCTAAAAACAGGAAGTCAAGCTTAGTGACTTAAAACAAGCTCACTTGGGAGGAAGTCCCATGTCTATCTCTGTATATATTTAAATTTCAATGCTTTTTAATTCCAGTACTTGATTTAATGCATTTTAGTTTTCATTGGTTTTTGGTGTTTTAGGTACTTACGAGATAAGTTTTGGGAATCTTGCAAAGAGTAATGGGATATGGACAAACTCGAGGTTATAAATTTCCCGATCTAATCAGAAGGGCTAAATAAGCCACAACAAAATGATGATTGAGCCATTTCTTTGGAACGATCGATCCTAAAGATAGATCCGATCGATCTATTTTCCACATTGGATTGATCAAAACCTTCAACGTTTGATCGATCCACACCTTCACGCCGAGATCAATCCACATGCTTGGACCGTGACCAAGCCGTTATTTGAAGTTTTGATCGAGCCAAACAAGTCCATTCGAACCATTTGAAGTATTATTGAAATCAATCCATCACTTCTCCTACACAAGCTTTACCCACTTGCCCACTTACCCACTAAACTTCCTTTACCCCATGGACAAAAGATCACCTCCACCCCATCACTTCACTTACACACCCACACCCCCATCACACCAATGTCTCCTCTTTAATCCTCCTCCACATGCCCCATCTTTACTCCTCCACCACAAACATCCACTCACCACAACCTCTTCAAAATTGCACCATGGTTCTATATTAAGGGAGTATCTCTCACTCTTTCTCTCATTAACTTCACAACCATTCTCTCTAAACACGTTCTTCTCTAAGGAATTTCCACTAGAAGCATTGCTCTCACAAGGATTTTCAACAAGCTCTAAGCACTTTCAAAAATAGGTTTCATCTCTTACCTTTTTCGATCTTCATCTCTAAAACTCTCTTATCGGTTTCAACGTTATTTTTGTAAAAATTGGTTTAGTTCTTTCATAAACAAAAACGTTTCTATAAAACCGATTTTAGCTCATAAAAATAGTTTGAATTGAGGTGATAAGGTAGTGATTGGAAAATGAATTGAATTTGATGATTTCTTAAGTAGCTTACATGCCCAATCCGTTTTTGAGAATATACATTTGACACTTGTTGGACTCTTTAAGCGTTTTGAAAGTTACTCACTCACCTTCGTTTTTATGTTGTCTTTTCAGGATTAAGAATGTCTCAACCACCGCGAGAAAGAATCCTAAGAAGGCAATGCAAAGAGCAAGCATCCTTTAGAGCAAGAGAAGAAGACCCTGCGATTTCTTCAGAGTTTTCACCAAGTGCTCCAATTCTCTCAGGAAGGCAGCTTCGTGGGTATGAGATTGCTGAATGGTTGCAATAAGCAAGGGAACAAAGGGAGATTAAAGAGCAACATGATCTTTTCATTGCACAAGTAGAACAAGAAAGAGAACGAGAAAGAGCAGAGCTCAAAAGCTCTCACAGACGTTCGAACGTAAGGTAGGGAAAGCAGATTGCAATGAAGATGAGAATAACAGCGAAGACCCTACTTATCAAGAAGGTGAAGAGATGAGTGTTGAGATTCAGGATTACTATACTTAGTTCGTGGGTTAAGGAACTTCCCGAATGGAGGTTGATGACTGTTTTGATCCGATGCTTAGGTATGTTAGGTGCTTAGGTAGATTGCGATGGATCCATGGTTGATTACCCTTTTTCCTCAGGAACTACTTTACAATTGATTGCGTCTTTACCTTCTCTACTTTTTCCACTGTTTTTACTCTTTACCTTTTTTAGCTTCTTATGCATGTTTGTTTCCATCTATGCTTTTTAGTTCACTGCATTCTCTTTTTACTTAGGACTCTTTAGAAAACCCCCTTTTTCATATCTGCTTCACTTAGAAGCATCCATTGCATATAGTCTGATTAGTATCTCATCCATTTGGATTGACACCTCATTTATACTACAATGCACAAGTATAATGGGGAATTGATCTCTCAGGACAGAAAAATCTTACTATCAACGACGATTAGTTACCTATGCTGAAGGAGGTCAAGGAAAGTATTTGGGGATCCCTTAACAACTACAAGGGTCGAAAGCACAGGTTCTTGCGTATGTCCGGGATCGTTTAAATTCACAGATAAATGGATGGTCAACTCGTTTCCTGTCAAAAGGGGGGAAATAAATTCATATTAAGACGGTTGCCCAAGATTTGCCAACTTAAGTTATGTCTTGCTACAAGCTTCCTCTCTAGTTAATAACAAAATTAACGAGTGTCATTGCGGATTATTGGTGGTGAAATTCTGGAATCTCAAAAGGAATCCACTGGGTTGAATGGCAAAAACTTTGTTTACCTAAGAAATTGGAAGGTCTTGGTTTCCGATCTTTGCAGTTATTCAATAAAGCTCTGTTGGCAAAACAATTTTGGAGGATGTACTCCTCACCTGATACACTAACTGCTCGTATCTTTAAAGGATGATATTTTAGAAATACTTCTCATTTCCAAGTGGATATTGCCAATAGACCATCCTATGGCTAGCGAAGCATTTGGGAGTCAAGATCCCTATTATCACTTGGTTTGCAACGGGTTATCGGAACGAGAACTGACACGAAGGTCTGGCAGGTCCCTTGGTTACCAGCGATAAGAAGCCTTGAATAGCCAGGAGTACCAATATTGATCCAAAAATGAGTGTCTCAGAGTTGTTGGTGGCCCATACCACAAAATGAAATATACCTCTTATTTCACTTCTAGTTCAAAAAGCATATATACCTGCTATTCTTGCGTTACGCCCATCTTTATTCTTACCAGATCGGTTCTGCTAGCATTACGAGATCTGGCTCGTATACAATGAAATCAGTGTATGAAATAGCCTTAGCATAACAAAATGACCAATCGAACGGTTGGTCAGCACAACCTTCAATAACACCCCTTTATGAAATGGTTTGGTCTTTCTTCGCGCCTTTAAAGCTAAAACATGTTCTTTGGCAAGTTATTTCGGAAGCGAATGCAGTCAAGGCACATCTATTCAAGCGTAAGTTGCATGTTGAGGATTTTGTGAGCAGTGCGGTAATGAGTCGAAATCGATTAACCATGTTCTTTTTACGTGTCCCCCTACATTACAATGTTGGGCATTAACACCTATCCCCACATTGCCTAGGAACTTCCGTCATGACATCTATTTCAGAATATGCTCTATTTATTATCTGGTGCTAAAAAAGGATCTCCAGTGAAGGATGATTTCAAAACTTTTGCTTGGTTGATATGGTATATCTGAAAAGCAAAAAATGCATGGTGCTTCCAAAACACCAAGTGGGAACCCCCTGAAAGTGTAGAGTTCGCTCTGAGGGAAGCAAATGAATGGTTTCAAGCAAATTTGGACCCCAAACCAGAACAGTTTTCCAGTCAAGATGAGAATTGGGTTACAGTCTCTTTTTCCCCCATATCGATGGGGATGTGTAGTATTGATGGGTCATGGAAGACCGGGGAACTTATTAGTGGCATAGGCTGGCACTTTACTTCTCCAACTGGAGATTCAGAATTGATGGGATGTGCATGGATTCGCCCATGTATCTCACCTCTTTACACAGAGTTTCTAGCGCTATTATGGTCGCTTACATGTCCAATCGATTGGGGTAGGACTGTCATACGTTTATTACTGATTATACCGAGTTGATTTAATTCTTTGCTCACTCTTTGGATTGGCTAGCTTTTGTGGCAGAGATAGCAGAATTTCAGATACTCAAGACTTTGTTCCCGAACTTCAACCTAAATCATCGGCGAAGAACATGGAATACAAGAGCAGATCGGCTTGCCAGATTCTCTAGAGAGACAAAAGTCTTATCTTCTTATGTTGGTTCTCTTTCACCTAGGAGGTGTTATGTAAATCGTATCTTGCTTTTATTACATTGCTTTTTTGTTGTCAAAAAAAAAAAAAAATGGGGGGGCTATCCGGTCGTCTTTCTCCTTGAATGACTCTTCATATTCTGGATCACAAGCATTTATTAAGAATAAGTTCTCAAACGAGTGACTAGATTGTGTTCATGAGACTAAACCGAAAAAGCGCCACTTCTTCTTTGGTGTCTACTACAAAAGTTAGTATTATGATTTAATATAATATTTACTGAAATTAAATTAAAATAAAATTACAGTTACAATTAATAATTATAATTTTCATTTTTGATTCAAAAA
This sequence comes from Iberis pinnata, assembly GCA_900406425.1. Lineage (NCBI taxonomy): Eukaryota > Viridiplantae > Streptophyta > Magnoliopsida > Brassicales > Brassicaceae > Iberis > Iberis pinnata. The sequence goes on from OVBE01007935.1 coordinate 11,711, forward strand.
TGTTATTTTGCTGTAGTTGCACAAAAAGTGTGTTTTTTTATTTTTAGCAAAAAATATAATTTTGTAATTATGGATAAAACTATTATTTTATGGTTTAATGTAAAAATGTAATTTGGTGGTTTTAGTTGAAATCGTAATCTTGCGGTTATGGTGCCTTTAATATAATTTTGTAGGTTGGCGAAAAGACCCGTCTTTTACGTTTTATTCGTGAGAACATAATTTAGTAGTTTTGGCGTAAAAAATCATTTTTGTTACAAAAATCATTTTTTGGTTTGGTCCAAAAATTTGAGTTTTCGGTTTCGGCAAAAAGTGATCTTGTAATTTTTGCACAAAAAGTGATTATTTGGTTTGGTGAAAAAGTGATTTTGTGATTTTAATTCCAAAATATGATATTTTAGTTTGACCGTAAAACACGATTTGGCCGTTTTGGCAACATCATTTTGTGATTGTGATGCACTTAACTTGTTTTCAGTTTTGGCAAAAAAACATGATTTTGAGATCTTGGTACAAAATATGAAATTTCCGGTTTTTAATGAAAAAATGATTTAGTAGTTTTCATGCCAAAACAAGATTTTGAAGTTTTGGCTAATTTTTTTTTGTTAATTTTAGTGGAAAAACGTGATTTTGTAAATTTGGCAAAAACTATGGATTCGTGCTTTTTGCAAATAACGTGATTTTTCAATTATGGTGTAAAAGCATTATTATGTGGTATTATCGCAAAAAATTAAATTGTAAATTTGGTGAAAATTGCGTTTTTTTTCTTGTAATAATGTGATTTTTTGTGATTTTGGCCAAATAATGTATTATTCCTCATTTTGACGAGAAACATATTTTTCTAATTTTGATGTAAGCTTTCAATTTTACGGTTTTGCATAAATACATGATTGTGCGATTCTGATGGAAGAACTTGAGTTGTGCAAATAAATGATTTTATATTCAAAGCAAACAAACATGGTTTTTATTTTTGGTATTTTTGGAACCAAAATCTTTTAGGGGACTCTCAAGATTACCATAAAAATTAGATATATTCCAAAAATATTCTTACAAAATACCACAATTTCATCCAAAAATACCACAATTTTTTTTCAAAAATAGCAAAAAATTGAAATATTTTTAAAATTTATAATTTAAATCCTAAAACTTCAAAACAAAACCCTACCCGCTTATAAAATAAACCGTAAACTCTATTTAGTGAACCCAAACTCACAATTTTGAATTCTAAGCCCTTAAACTTTACTTTTTTATGTTTGTGGTATTTTTGGAACATTTGAGTTTGTGGTATTTTTGAAACTTTTGGAAGTGTGCGGTATTTTTAAAATTTGAACTTCTTATGGTATTTCTAGGAATTCCTCAAATTTTTAATAATATATTTTTAAAATAATTAGGAGTGTGATATTTCTGGAAAACAACATTTTATAAGAACTTAATAGTTTGTCAAAAAAAAAAAAACTTAATAGTTGTTGACAAGTATCATATTTTAGTAATCCATGACAAACACGAGGTAGATAAACAAACAACATAAGAGAGTCCCTACGCATATCAATGCACCTGTATAAATCTCACCTATCTTGTTTATGTACATTGTCCCTACGCATATCAATGCACCTGTATAAATCTCACCTATGTTGGTTATGTAAAATTCACTCACAAAACATTGCAATATGACTAGTCATTACAGAAACACCATCTTTGCTGTTTATCTTTTGTTTTGTCTCTTGGCCACATCTTGGTCTGCGCCTTCCCTCATACGACAATCCACAGATGACTCGATCCAGCGTATGCCATTTTTTCTTCTTTCTTAGATTTGATGTAACTAATATATTCAACTTGATTTATCGATCGGTTGATATTTTTTTTCTTCTTTTCTTAAAAAAAATTAATGAATTACTTAGAGAACTATCAAGAGATCTCATCGCAAGACTCTAAAATATCAGCCTCAAAGGCGGTGACGGGTCTAAGAAGTTCTTATCCATCTTCTTACAGTCTCAGAATATCGTCTTTCACTTTCCTCCAGTCAGCTACAGATATATACAAATCTCGTTCTTTTTCGGTTGGTGGATACGACTGGTAAGTTGGTGATCTGATTTTATTCGCCCGACCAGTGCCTGTTCTAGCAATTTTTGGGCTCCAAGCTCTGAACAAAATTAGGATTGATTAAATATAAAATTTTTATATTCTTAAAAAAATGAATACAAAATAGCTAAGAGTTACAATTGAACTTTATGATGTCCAACCGCTAGTCCTAGTGAAAAATTGAATAATTAAGGGCCAGAAATATATTTAACAACATAGACCGTGAGCTCAAGGCTTTCCCAACTTGGACTCAAGACCGAATCTGCGCAAAAATATGATATAACGTAGTAATCATTACAGGAGTCTTGTTGTATACCCCAAGGGAAACACGAAAGATGGTGGTTCAGGGTACCTTTCGCTTTACTTAGCCATAGATAACTCGAGTTCCGTCACTAATGTTGGCGTGGATGTCAGATTTCACGTCGCCAACTTCAAGGAGAACAAGCAGTTCACCATCCAAGGTTTTTGCTAACATTCAATCCAATTATATAAGAAACTTTCGATGTTATATACTAGTGACATCTATTTATCAATCTAAATATTTAATCATAATTGTGTTAGTATTATGGACGTATTTGAGATATAATATGCAGATACCGATGTATGGCGATTCACTGACATCAAAAGGATGTGGGGATTCTCTCAAGTCCTTCCTCTTGATGATACCTTCAAAAATGAATACCTATTTGATGATTTTTGTGAGTTTGGTGTTGATGTTACCTTTCCTTCCTCCACGAATAGATTAGAACTTTTCTATATCAACAACAACGTCCGTAACCCAAGATTCACATGGAACATTGCGAGATTCTCTACGCTCTCTAGACTCTATTACGAATCATATGTGTTCGACATCGGAGGGACAAGATGGTGAGCTAATCTTTGCTTAAAGTTTTAGAGTAGCTAGAGGTATTAAAAACTAACAAGTAATAATTAATATTATATATATATATATATATATATGGGTGATTAGGAAAATAGTAATGTATCCAAATGGTGTTGGCGAAGGAGCAGGAAGATACTTATCCTTGTCTCTTCGTAGAGTTGATAATTTCCAAAATAATGAAAAGATGTATGCTCGAGGCAAGTTTCGAGTCATTAACCAACGTCAATTCAGTAACTACGAAAGGCCAAGTGAGTAAATGATATACTTGCTCTTAAGTTTTTTTTTTCGAATTTTTGTTATGTTTTTTTTTTGTTAAAGGATATTCTATTGAAATGCTTATAATACATCCAGAGATTGGGCCATTACAAAATCCTAAGAATAGGCCCAGATCCAAACACAAACAAACCAAAATACAAAAAACCCTAAGCCCACAATAAGTTAACCTAACCTAGATTTTTAAAACCTAATTAAACTTAACCGCAGTTTAAGCTTAACCATGGTTAAGTTAACCACATGCAAATCTAGGAAAACCCTAGATCTGCGCCGCCGTGTCTGAAGCTGCGGATTCTGCCGGATCTGCACCTCCGGCGGCCGACGAGGCGGAGTGGAGGCGATACGCAGTCACCCAGTTTGATTAATCCCGAAGCTTGGAGGAGGAGCAGGTGGTGGAGACGTTTCTGTCTTGGATCCTCGGGAGGAGTCGCCGGTGGAGGAGGAAGACTTTGCCGGGAGGAGGACCGGTTAAAACTCCCTTCGGTTCGGTTCGACAGCGCCTTTGAAGAATTTTTGTTATGTTTATTCTTATCTTTTATATTCTGCTCTATATTTTATCCTTAGGGAATTCTCAAAAATAAACTAAGTATATTCGAAAAATAGCACATATTTTTAATTTGTTCCAAATATACCACGAAATTCTTTTTGTTCCAAAAATACCACAAATTTGAAATAGTTTTCAAACTTTAAATTTAAACCCTAAACCCCCAAAATCAAATCCTAGCCCCTTCAAAACTAAACCTTAAACTCTATTTAGTGAACCCAAATCCAAACCCAAAAACTAAATTATAAACCCTAAAAATTCACTTTTTATGTTTGTGGTATTTTTGGAAAAAATTAATTTAATGGTATTTTGAAACTTTTTGGGAGTGTGTGAAATTTTTGGAATTTGAACTTCTTTTGTGGTATATTAAGGAATTGATCTTTTTATTGGTTAAAGTTATTATTATTTATTAATTAGTGTTAATTAAAAAAAATACATGCTTTAAATATATACATTCTTTTTTTCCTTTCTAAGCGATCTTGATCACGTGATTAAAGGTGCATAAAAAGAATTTATCCTTATCAACACATTTCATTTTTTTGACAGTCGAACACTGGTACGATGTATTTGCATACTATTTTACTGACGTTGAGTATATGAGGCTAGCTGATCTCAATGATCCATCGAAGGGTTTCATTGTGAATGATATATTGATGGTCCAAGTCGAATTTGAAGCCATTTCCTCAACCATCATCTACAGTTAGATTATCTCTCACAAAGGAAATTGCTGCTCAATGTGTTTTGGCTTTGTTATCAACCACCTAATAAAATAAGTATGCAAAGTAATAAAATAAGCGTGTCTTTGCCTTTCATTTTTTGTTTCCCTTTATTTATTATCGTCATTCAAAACTTTACCACTCGTCTTGCAACCACCAAGGTCATCACAATGATGATGATATTTTACAACGTCATGTTGCGGGATTCCTTCGGTAATGCACACAATGAGATCTAATTCAGCTTGTATAATTTCCATTATAGCTGATCTCCATGATCCATGATAGTAAGATTTTTACGTGATGAATTCCTATTACATTATCATGTCATTGTAGTATAAATATGTGTCAATCCAATAAAAGGAGTTATTAAGCACTCTAGATGCAATTGAGTTTACTAATTAAAGCCAAGTAAATTAAAATGGGGATTGTTAACTAATAATACTAAATACACAAAACATGCTGGAAATAAAAGAGGACATTAAAGCTATTATGCATTCTATAAAGAAAAACAAGCTATTACTCGAAAGAAGGAGATTAGGTCTAGCCGCCAATGAGAGTGCTCCTAGACACGAATTCCAATACCGTCAGCGGAGATGTTGTTTCTCGACTCCGGCGGCGGCGTTTCTCGTTGGCGTCGTCTTCTCTTCAATACTGCTTGCTCTATCTCTTTGGTTTTCGTCTTTTTTTTCAGCTTATCACTGCTCCTGCTTCTAAAGCCCCGACAGCTCGCCGCTAGATCTGACTGCCACCGTCGCGTTGTGGGCCTCTTCCTCTTGCCACTCGCCGGTCTTCCTTCGCCTCTGCAAGTCCCACCGTCTCTTCCCTGTCAATTTTTGTCTCCTCCTCCTCTGCAAACTCCAACTCCATTGTCGAGAGACCTCTTCGAGTATAGCGGTTCTGGTGTGAGGTTAGAGTCCTTGTCCCAAGTCTGCGTTCATCTCAGACAGTTCAGATCTCTCTCTTTCATCCAGATTCTGCCTCGTTTGCAAGGCTAGCTGCCTCTTCCTCGCCAAACCACCAAACCACCACTTCCCTTACCTCCGGTCTGTCTCTCGGGTTCTTGCTTTAAGCGATTCAACATTGGCCTGGGTTACTTGCTAATGAACCATGAGCCAGGCTTTAGCTTTGGAACTTGCATCAGCAACTGGATCTCACCCGCTTTATCTACAAAGTTTCCTCCTAATCCATTTGTTTATGCCCAAAAATCATTATTACAAGGATTTCATTGGAGATGTTTATGGGTAAATAAGCAACACGTGATTTGGGATTTCAGGAACCATTTTTCCCTCTTCCGAATCATCAAGTACAATAGACAATCTCACATCCCGGTCGTTTTGGTTATTGAAGATAGTGTCTCCATCTCTTATAACGAGCTTTTTCCTCCCGTGAAGAACCGGAAACCAGTTTCGGTGTGTGGACCCTTCACCTACGTATCAAGACTCTCACGTCTTCGGAAACGGTTCCTCACTAATCCGAGTATTTATGCTCAAGGATCTATGGTAGTTATATCTCCATGGATTTGCTTTCGAGTAAATAAACGGTATGTGATTTGGGATCTCAGGAATTTTTCTTCATTCGAAGACTCTGATAACACTTGAATATCATGGTTTGTACATAACATTTCTTGTCACTTTTTAGCTCTTTAGGATTGCATCTAG
>OVBE01007936.1:0-17856 GCA_900406425.1 Iberis pinnata
TCTTTGACGCCTTTAATGGAGTCTTGGAGCTTGGACTAGAAGCTAGAAGAAGATGATTATTTTCGAGTGTAAGTCTTCTTCTCCTCCTTTGTTTCTTTTAAATTTGTTTCTAACAGATTTAACAAACTTTCTTTGCAGGCTGAAGCCAACATTTCGAAGCCCAATTCAAAGATCATGCGAAGCCCAACTGAAGTCCAAGGCCCAACTGACAAAACCAGAAAATATTCCAACAAAATATGTAACAAGAAATGCTAATAGATCGATATAAGAAAAATTCAAAAAAAAAAAAATTACGAATAAGCTTTAACATGTTTTTTTTATTTGTCAAAACCATATTTTCGTTAGATAAGAATAATAAAGTGATAAACTTACAATAAAAACTGCCAAAATCATACAATCTACCACATATTAAGTTATATTTTCTGTGCACAAGTCATTCATTTTTAATACTAAGTGAATGCAAAGGAAAACATATTATGAAAAATATTTAGATGTGCAAGCAAAAAAGCCAAAAAATGGCTTAAATTATTATAAACATAGATTGATAAAAGTTAGCATTAAATGGAAGTAATTGAGTGTGCTTAAACACGTGAGAGAATCATGTCTTTCTTTTTGCTTCTCTGACTAACTTGACAACAATCTCAAATGTACATTGTCGAGCTTTATATACAAAGAGTTTAGGTTACAACAAGTTATAGAAATATACAATCACATAGTATCACAATGTACCATATATAAATCCCTCAATACCTCCTTCTAAGATGGAGTATGGAGGTCACAAATACCAAACTTGAACTTAAGTTCGTTAAATTCCTTGCGTACAAGCGCCTTGGTGAATATGTCAACGAGCTGAGATGTCTTAGGAACATGGGAAGATGCGATAATACCTTTGACAATCTCATCACGAATGAAATGGCAATCAAACTTTATGTGTTTGGTGCGCTCATGAAAGCTGGGATTGGCGGTGAGATAGATGGCCGATTGGTTATCACAATAGAGTGGAATAGGATAAGCACAATCGACATCTAAAGTTGTAAGCAGCTCACGGAGCCATAAAATCTCACACATTATATCTGCAATAGACCGATACTCCGCTTCAGTGGAAGAACAGGATATTGTATCTTGTTTGCGTTTTCCAAGATATTGGTGAACCACCAACCTGAATAAACCAAGTAGTGATTGAGCACCGTGAGATAGAACTAGCCAATCAGAATCACACCACACTGTTAGTCGTAAATCCGAATCAGCACGTAAAACAATCCCTTGTCCCATACTGTATTTCAAGTAATGAACAACCCGGGTAAGCGCATCCCAATGTTCCATGCGAGGGGCATGCATAATCTGTGAAAAGATTTGAATAATATAGGAGATGTTGGGACGCATAACATAAAGGTAGATAAGGCGGCCTACTAGACACCTATAAGAAGATGCGTTGGTAAGAAAAACATCAGTAGCCAATGCTAATCTATGATTCTGCTTGATGGGATGAGATATATGTTTTGATCCGAGAAGACCAGCATCGGAATGATATCTATATGTGTATTTCCGTTGGTTCAAGTACATTCCTTTTGAACTTCGCGCCACTTCAAAACCCAGAAAATATTTCAAAATTCACAGATCCTTTATATTGAAACAAGAGCTTAATTATTGCTTGAAATCATGAATAAGTGTGGGAGTATTACTAAGATTATTAAATCATCAACATACACCAATACATGGAATCGAGAATGAGTAACAACATCAACGTAGGTGAAGAGAGAGTGATCTTTGAGAGACTGCACAAAACTATCTGATTGCAATGTTGTAGAAAGCTTTGCAAACCAACAACACGGAGCTTGACGGAGTCCGTATAAAGATTTATGGAGCCGACACACTCTAAATGTGTCATCAGTACAAAATCCTGGCGGTGGTTGAATGTAAACAACGTCTTCCAAGTCACCGTGCAAGAAAGCGTTGTGTACATCCATGTGGTGTACTTCCCAATCTCTCGTAACAGAGACTTCTAGTAAGGAGCGGACAGTAGTCATCTTACATACTAGAAAAAAAAGTTTTGTTGTAGTCAATACTTTCAGTTTGGTTATTACCGAGAACCACTAGACGCACCTTGTATCGTTTAGTAGAACCGTCAAAATGATACTTGACGGTATAAACCCATTTACTGCCTAAAGCTTGTGCGCTAGAAGGTAATTATCAACTATACATGTTTGATTATCTTCGAGAGCGTTAATATCAAGTCTATCGCTTGTCGCCAACAATCATGTTGAACAACTTCTGCATAAGATCATGGTAGAGTCGTGTTCATGATGGATGCAAGAAACAATATGTGATTAGGAGAGAAATGATTGTTGTTGAGATATGTAGACAAAGGATACCAATATAATCAATAAAGTCACCATATGAAACTTCAAGTGTTATATGAGTAATGTAATCTTGTAGCTTAACAGACGGTTTCCTAGTTGTTTTCCTTTGCCCAGTTCCGGTGATGCCGGTGAAGATGTAATCACCGAAGTAGATATAACTATTTTTGCAGCTGGTGAATCTACTCTAGTAGGTGATGAAGGAACTGATTCAGCAGTAGGGAAATGATCAGGAGGCAGAGGATCCGTAAGAGGTATAGGATCCGTAAGAGGTATAGGGTCCGGGTAGAGTAGAGGCTCAGTAGGTGGAGGTTCTGATAAGCCAGTATGCGAGTTTGGTTTTTGACAAGTAGGTGCAGTAATGATGTCATCATCATCATAATATGATGCCAAAAGTGAAACCAAAGTAGCCAATGGTTCAATAGGAACTGCAGCCAATAGAAAATCATTTTCCAGGAACATAATGTCNAGAAAGAGAGATCACATGAGTCTCCAAATCATATGTTGTCCAACCTTTCTTCCCAAACGGGTATCCAATAAACAAGGATCGACAACCGCAAGATGTGAATTTATCACCCTTATGATGGTTGTTATGAACGTAACATAAGCAGCCAAAGACGTGAAGATGATTCAATGGAGGAGGTCGGTTGTATAAAACCTCGAAGGGTTTTTTACCTTGAAGAAGAGCAGTAGGTGTACGGTTAATCAAATAACCCGCAGTAAGTGCATAGAAACTCCAAAAATCAATGGTTAATGATGATTAATTCCATCATGAGCGATTTTTAAGATGTGACGATGCTTTCACTCAACTTGTCCATTTTGTTGAGGTGTTCCAACACAAGACGTTTCATGGATGATCCCTTGTTCACGAAAAAAGGATGAAAGACACAAGAACTCGGAGCCGTTGTCACTTATAATAGTTTTAACTTTCTTATCTAACTGTCTTTCAACATAAGCTAGGAAATTTCGCAGAGTCTTGGTTGTAGAAGATTTGCCGGGCAGGAGAAAAATCCATAAATTACGAGAGAAATCATCAACTATTGTAAGAAAGAATCGCGATCCATAAATAAAAGTAGTCCAATACGGACCCCATAAATTGCAATTGACTAACTCAAAAACTGATGAAGTCTTATTAATACCCAAAGTAAAAGAGTCTCAGGTTTGTTTTGCTCTAATACAAACATCACACACTTTGGAATCAAAACAATTGCTTAACTACTAGAACATAACTTGAGCAACTGCATCGCCTTAGTAGATGGGTGTCTTAGACGACGGTGCCACACATCAAACGGTTGAGTATCCAACATGTGAACAGTAGTCGAGGCAGTAACACCTCTAAGGAAATACAAACCATTCTCCAGCTCACCTGCTCCAATCAACGTCAGTGTGGTGATGTCATGAACAACATAAAGTCTATTAGTTATCTAAAAAAAAACCGTTGTCCCGATTCAAGTGAGAGATAGAAATAATATGGCAGTGTAGAACATCAACACAGAAAACATTCAGTAACCAAAGAGTAGGGGTTAGATAAACAGATCCATGTTTAGTCGATGTAGTATAACGACCATCAGGAAGTTTAATATAGACTAGTGACATGGAGTGTATATTCGATAGGAAATCAAGATTCCTTATCATGTGGTTAGAAGAACCAGTATCAATGATCCAAGAGTCAAGAAGCTGCTTACTGGTAAGACGAGAAGAAGAAGGAGTATTATGCTTATTGAGCATACTGACTAACGTCTTCTGTTGTTGGTCATTAAGCCAATCAAAACCAATCATATCAGCATCAATAATTGTTTTATTTGCGTGGTAAATAGGAGCAACAGAGACAATATGATTGGCTTGCATTGTATCTTGCTGTGGGACAGAAACATGAACCCGTCAAATTGTATTACTAGAAGGAGAGGGCTTGGACCAAGGTCTATCACCCCACCACCAAGGGTAACCAATAGTGCAAAAAGAAAATTATGCAAGGTGACCGGTACGACCAAAAATATTACACACAACAGAAGGATCACAAGGAGGTGTAGAGGTCTTAGGACGAGTGAAGACAGACTGAATCGCAAGGCTGTTGTTTCAGGAATAAGCTGCGTAGTTTGGACAGCGAAACTCGCACCTTCATGGCATTCTTCAAGCATACGACGAGATTCTTCATCTTGTATAACGACTTGGTATGCCTCATCAATAGAAGGCAGATGATCATGTGACAATAAAGAAGACTTGACAGAACCAAAAATTGTTTCATCCAAACCCATCAAGAATTGATGTAACTTATCTTCTTCACGTTCACACACAATTTCATCTGCAATTTTTTCTCTATGAAAATCCGACAAGCTAGACCAGAGTTTCGTCAATTTCCATAATAAGCTTCAACAGCAAGGCTACACTGCTAACAGTTAGCAAGTTCAGTCTATAAACGTTGCACCCTTTGTCCATTTTTGACAAAAAACCGGCGCTGTATTTGAGTCCAGAGATCATGAGCAATCTCATGGTGTGATAACGAACTGCTCAAATCAGGGGCGATGATTAATTTGATCCAAGAAACCACAATTGCATTATTTGCCCACAAATTCTCAAGATCTTCATAGTCATCTGTCGATTTTGGAATAGAGCCGTCAACGAAACCAAATTTCTTTCTTGCCCGAAGACCAAGCCATAAATTCATGGACCATTCATCATAGTTTGATCCCCGTAATTTAAGTTGGGAAATAATGGATCCATGATTGTTACCAGAAGTTAGATCATATGGATCAATGCACCTACGTGTAGAGGTAAAGTGAGATTGTGCCATCGAATTAGAAACATCGTTAGACATTGTTGCAGGCTAGAGAAGAAATCACATAACAAAGTAGAAGAAACAGAGTATCAGCCTCCAAGAAAGATACATAGGCAATTAGGTTTTGCTCTGATACCGTGTTAAGAAACATAGTTGTATAAAGTGTTTCTTATTATTCATAATGTGAAAGCTTTGCCTTATATACAAAGAGTTTAGGTTATAGCAAGTTATAGAAATATACAATCACATAGTACCACAATGTACCATATATTGATCCTTCAATACTTCTTTGTTTGAGCAAAAATTCTGGTCCTCCTTGGAATGGTACCACAAATTGATCCTGATGATATGGGCAAGTAGTGTCCCCACCATATTTATTGCCAAAAGATACATAAAATGCCCACATTGTACTACAGAAAAAAAAAATAATCACAGAGGAACAAACGTTTCGACATTCTAACAGACCCAACACATTACATTATTTTCATGTAAAAAACTAAGCTATCGGTAGATAGTTTGTCTAAGCCAGCCTATGCGAATACTAGTCATTGAAGAGCTATAGAAAGAAGATAACGTAGTGCCTGATTCAGAGTCCGATGAGGATGGTGAAGCGACTCATATCTATACCGCTCATAGTGATAAGGTCCTGCCGTAGTAGCTCGATAGAGTTATTTGGTACTACCTAGCCAAAGTGATCAGTGGTTACGCACAAACGTCTCCAAATATACTAGTACAATCAAGTGAAAATTATTTACCTTCATAATCGATTGAGTCAATAATCACAATGTAGTCTCCAAATAAATAGTAAAAAAGGTGAAACTACCATGTGAGATGAATCTAACACCATATTCAATTGCATAGCTACAAGAGGAGATTGTATATTTGACACATGTTCATTTGTGCCATTTTTCAGCCAGTCTCTATTATAAAAATCGCATTTATTGTGATATTACACCAATAAATATGAGTCACTTAATCTTAGAAAGACTTAATTAATTTTGATCATAAAATAATTCATAATGCTATAAACAACAATATGATTTTATTTAAAGGCTTCATTGGATATTTTTTTCTTCCAACATGTGAGTTGTGCTCTATCACTAGCATGGTTAGTCAATAAAAAAATATGAATACAATAAATGATGACAATATATGACACTTTATTGTATTTATAGATTATTTTAAAATTATGATTTTCTGATTTTATATATAAAATATTGGAATTATTTATAAAATTTTTAAAATTATGTTCTAAGTCACACACATATTTCTTTCCTTTTTTAAAAATGGGATTTTCTCACCCAATGGTCAATTTCTTACTACAACATATTGTAGTATTTTTGCAAATTTTAATGAAATCTCAGTTGGATATCACAAATTTATTAAATTTTTAAAATTTCGAAAAGGTGCATATACATATTTTATCACAGTTTTTTCTTAAAAATCCAATGTAGTATGTATTGAAGAAATAGATGTTCGGCGAAAACACAAATGAAAGAAGAATTTGGGAGGCATTATCGATGGAAAGGATAGAAAGTAACAAACATATGTACTTTTGTGTACCTAATTTTAAAGCATTTGGTACATTGTATCCATTATGCATGTGATCTTCTTATCTTAATTTTTTTTTGTTATTTTTACAATTTTTTTTGTCTAAACCTAAGGGTCATAAGAGAGCAAAGTTATTTTTCTTTTCATCGCCCTTGTGATGTTTGGTATTTGTAATTGATGTTATAGAAGGACTCTTCTTCTTTGAAGTGTTAAAAACACAAAAATGCTCTTTCTCTTCCAGACACAAATATCAAAAAAATCCTAGCACCAATCTTGGGCACCGGCGCCCGTTATATCCGGCTCCGCGTCGATTCTAGCCGGCGCCGTTCGGCTTTTCTTCTTTTCTTTCGTTTTTTCTTCGCTTTTTGTTTCCTCATAGCTTTTCATTTCTCTCGGATCTTCACCTCTTGGGATCTTTCTTTGCTCAGGCGGACGTCGTGTCCTTTTCCAACCGGAGAACCGCGAACGAACTACTTTGCTCTTTCAAGGCTCGCCGGTGTTCAGAGGAGGAGTCTTATTCGGTGGGTTTCACACTATCTGGCACGCCTACAAAAATCTCCATTTTTTTTCCTTTAGACTCACATTTTGGGATCCTGCGCTGATGTATCCACTGCCAAATCTGGACTCTGAGGCCACTTTTGTTGAAGTTTCATATGTCGAGTCTCACCAAGCTGCAGAGATTTTGGTCTTCATTCTTCTACAAGGTATTAACATATCTGCATTTTCTTTGAGACGGGTATGTTTTACCTATAGAGCTTCGTGGATGGAAGCGCTTAGCTTCGTCCGTTCATCGGCAAACGCGAGCTTCCACCGTTGTGTACTGCTTTGCAGAACCCACTTCCACGTACAACCGCTCACTACCGCTGGTCCCTCCTCTCCGTTGCAAGTCTCACCTACTCCTCTTTTTCTCTCCATTTTTATCTCATCTACTTCTCCGGCGAAGGTCCGTGCTCAAATATGTTATGTCTTCTATATGCTAGTTTCAAGGTATAATCGATTTCAAATTGATCAAAACTTGCGGTATCATGTTTTGATTCTTTTGAATACGGTCGAGCCTGATTTGATTAGTATAAGAAAAAATCTACTACCTAATAGGTGTGATTGTGAAAGCCTTATTTGGATTGGTCATTATGCTTCTAAACATCGTTACTACTATGTACAGTCTAGTTCACTTATTGGTCTTATTGGTTGTGTCTTAAGATAGATTTGGACATGATGTTGAACTTTATTATTGTTGTTATATGGTCTTTTACTGCTATATACAGTCTTTGGTTCCTCTTTCGAACCTTGTTATCAGGTCATTTTTTTTTGTTTCTGAATTTATCTTGTATTGAGGTTTATACTAGCTTAGTTCTAGTTTGTTTTAATGCTAAGGGTTTCGTCCAAGGTATCAGCGATGATTTCTACTTTGTTGTAGACGCATGACGACTTGCACATCTCAATCGTGTTGTGACATCTTCCTTTCCAAAGTCTCCACCATGGTATTGGAATCTATGGAAAGCTATGCCTCTTCGATTGTTGGAATACAACATATTTTTTCATTTTCGGAAATTACAATCGATGAGTACCGAAGACTCTATCTTAATGGTTCGCTTTGTTCTCTCGACCTTATCTATTTTACATTTATTGTTGTTGTTTTAAATGATCCTACGACATATATGTTAGTAGGTTTTGCTTTGTTATTTGTAACCTTATGCTCCTTTAATGGAGATTAGATTCTATGGTAATGAAATAATTGGTTTGACAAAAAAAAAAAAGACTATTCTTTCTTTTTTTTTGTATGTATTGCTTCTGCACTTTGATAGCAAACATTTTCACATTATCAAGAATCAAGAAATAATTTATTTGAACCTAGAATGCGATTTCATCATTTAAACTATGCACAAAATGTACAACAAATATTTTTGTTGCTCTTAAACATCCCTACACCACTATAACAAATCAAACTCTCTTGTATATTTCTCAACTGTATGTTTTTCCTGTTGTAAGTGTGTAAGTTTCAAATAAATTCTTGCTTGTAATCATCTAGTAAAAATATCTTCATAAGTCATTTAAGCTTCGAGTTTTACTTTCTTTAGCATGTTGCGACTTATAGGTATCCCACCAAAGGTTAATATAACTTTTCATCCTTGTGGTTGCCATCTTAAACTTCTTCTCATCATCATAGATAATGTATTCAAATGTCCTCTACATAGATCTCAACAAATCACAAAAGTCACTTGGTTTAAATTACATTCAAAATAAGGGAAATCCACTTTGAACTCTTCTTCCCTATGATGTTGTTGATGTTGTGGTTGTGTACGGTTGTTTCATCTCCTCATGTCATACTTCATAACAATGTTTAGATCATAATCAGAACCATGAGAATAAATTCACTCCCTTGAGTTGATATATCTTCAATAGCCCCTTTTATCCGTTGTTGTTAGTGCATTTTCATACCATTAAATGCTTGAATCGTCTGTTACCTTAGATAAATAATTTTTCTTCAAATATGCTCAATATATTTCTAGTATAGTGTTAGTCTTCCTGGAAGCTCCATGATATATGAATAAAAAGTGAGGATACTGATAGAGATTCACTCAACTCATCTGTATTTTCTCTAATACCAATTCGGTGCATGTAGCAAGAAGCAAATTGAGTGAACCGATGGAAATTGTAAACTAGACAGTTTCAATACCAAGTTAATGCATATTTTGGGTTTTTTACTCCTACAAAAATTAAAAAAATTATCGGATATAAGGTGGCTAAGATATGAGTAGAATCATCATAACGCGTATGCACCACCAAACTAACACCACATTAGCACCACCAAAGAATGATAAAGACGCTTAAATTCATAACAATGGCTCTCCAAAATTTAGAAGATAAAAAAAATATTTAAACAAATTAAATGGGTCACAATAGAGACTTCAATTCTTATAAGTTTTTCTAATTTTATTACATAAGAACATTCATAAGTACTACTAAACATGCATAACACATACAAAATGAAAAAATATACTATAATCTGCATGTAAGAGAAAGAAATAGTCTTGTATAAATGATGTCGCGATCATGCACGAAATTGCATCATCTCTTCTTGTCTTTGGGTCTAAAATATTGTATTTAGCTCTTATTTACTTAAATCTAGCTCATAAGAATGCTTTTCTTGCTTAGTTTCTTGGTTGTGGCATAATCAACAATAACAACTAACCTCTTATGTTTTTGTTGATCAACTTTTTTGTCTTGCATGCATGGTCCTACATCAAATATCTTGATAACTGATACAGAAACACATCTTATGTAATAATGTCATGTCATCAATAATTCACAACGTAACTTCTGATGATAATTAATTAGTATATTTTAATAAATGAAATCATGAATTTTTATTTTTTGTAAATCAAGTATTCTATATCAACTAAAACTAAGTGTTGGTAACTTAATACTAATTAGACCACATGAATCATTCCAAGTCGACCAAGTGAGAGGACTGAGGTAAAAAAAAATAAATGGTATTGAGTTACACCAATAGTATATCTCATGATTGTGATGACTTGGACTCCTCTCATATCCCGCATGCTGATCCCTTTGCCACTACCGACCCTCTCTATCGGGATTACTTGGTTGATGAACCATTTGCTTATGGTCCATCTCTCACCTTCTCTCTCTTCCCGACCTACATGTAGGAGGTTGGTCAATCTAGTGGCTTTGATCTCTCGGCTCGTAAACGTAAAGCAAGTGATGATCCATCAGATGCTAGTCCTACTAGTCGTCAAAGGCCTAACTCGCCTTCTCCCTCATCTGTCGGTGTGGTGGATGCCATCCAACCACCGCATGAACCATTATCGTCCTCCATTGGAAATGTCAAGGGCTAGGGATCTCCTTGATTTTTCCATATCTACAAGATATCCGAAAGTATTCTAAACCGGATATCATGCTCCTATCGGAAACTAAATAAAATACAAATATGTATATCGGTTAAGTACTTCCCTAGGTTATTATATTTTTTTGTTCTACCTATTGGGCGTAGTGAGGGATTAGCTTTATTTTGGAACTCCTCTTTTTTTGCGTAGTTTTGGTACACTTTCGCCTTATCTTTTCTCGACTTTCATTTCAAGTCCTAATGACCCACTTTTTATTTGCATTATGTTTACGGTTACCCATTCTATACTATGCATATGTGCCAGTGGAAATTGCTCTTACATTTCCTCTATGCTGGTAATTCTAATACCAATTATCGGCTTATTCTCAGTGATTTTAATGATCTTGTTTCAACTGACGAAAAATCGGGTGGGCTTCCTCACCCAGGATATAATTTTGTGGGCTTTAGTAATCTTATCACCTATTTCGCTCGCTTCTGTAAGTTGATTATGTCCATAAGCCGAGTTTTCTTCACACTGGCCGAAGATCTTATCTTCCTTGTCGACTCTTAAAGTATGATAATTGTTGGAGTTACAATTCTGAAGCTCACGATCTCATATCTCAGACTTGGTCCCTTTTGGGTCCACATATCAAACCTAAGTAATCTAGTCATATGTTGAAAATTTTTTGGACCGCTTTGTCTAAGTGGCGTATGACACATTCAATTAATTTGTAGCTTCAAATTAAAAGTCTTAAATCTTGTTTTCATGATGCATATGCATCCCCATCACCTGGTTTTAGGTATATTACCTCGCTCAAATCTGATTTTTTAATATAGGATGGAGGGGGAGTACTGGCGAACTAAAAGTCAGGTGCAGTGGTTACAAGGCGGTGATCATAACACTTCATTTTTTCATGCTAAGATAAAGAAACAATATGCCTCTAATTGCATCACATTTATTCAAGCTCCCGATGGCACACTGTTATTAATTGGAAGCTATAAATAATGTTACTTTGGATTATTTTGTTGATTTATACTCTCTTGCTCCTTCCTCTGACCCTTAATGCTTGTTACGCCCAAGGTCACTAAAGTTATGAACCATTTTCTCATCTAGCTAGTGATTGACCAGGAAATAACTGCTGCTCTATTCCAAGTGTCTGGAGACAAAGCCCCTGGCATCGATGGCCTTGGTGCCAGTTTCTCTTATGATCACTAGCTTGTTTTATGTTTTGCTTTTTTCCATACTTTTTTTTATGGGACACTTGATCCCACTCTTAACCACACACACATTTATCTTATCCCAAAAATATCTCATCCACAATTAGTTCAGGACAATCGTCCCATTAACCTAATCAATGTGGCATTTAAATTGATTTTCAAAATTCTGGCTAATAGGCAAACCTTGGTTGCATATGCTCATTTTTGAAAATCAGTCGACATTCATCTCTTCCCGCTTCATTACTAATAATGTCATTAACTCTCATGTGTTGATGCACTCATTGGGTATTTACAATCTAACACAACCATATGTAGCATGTAAATTGGACATTGGTAAGGCTTTTGACCGAGTTAATTAGGACTATCTCAAATTTTTAATGCTTAAGTTGGTTTTCATCATAAACAGATTTCTTGGATTATGAATTATGTTACAACTGCTAGTTATTCAGTTTTGGTTAATGGGTCTCCTCATGGGTTTGTAGTGTTTTTTTAAAGGTCTATGACTGTGTGATCCATTTTTTTCCTTACTTATACATATTATGTACTAAGGGTCTCTCATCCATTCTTAATCATTACAATACAACCAGCCTTTTACATGGTTTTCATGTTTCACGGCATAGCTCTCCAATCTCACACTTACTTATTGCAGATGTCTCCATCATTTTTTGTCAAGCATCGGTCTCTGAATGCACATATCTTAATGAAACCTTATCTATTTATGCATCTATATCAGATCAGCATGTAAACTTTTCAAAATCTGCAATTACTTTTGGGAATGTCTAATCTTCTTAACATTAGTGATGCATAGGGCTTTTCCAAATATTTGGGTCTCCCATGCATTATTCGTTGTAATATAACCTCCACCTTAGCTTATATCCGTGAACATTTACAACAACGGGTTCACAATTTGTACTCTAAATTACTTTTCACTATTGGTTAAAAGGTCGTAATCAAAGTAGTAGTCACAACCCTTCCTACTTATTGCATGTCATATTTACTACTCCTTAAACCGCTTCTCAATCAATTAACTTCTATAATCATAAATTTTGGTGGTCTAATACTCTTGACGCTCAAAGATTCCCTAGGCTTCTTGGCAAAAACTCACAAATCCAAAATGCATTGGAGACATCAGATTTCGAGATTTGCATGATTTCAATGTGGCTCTGCTTTTCAAACAAATCTGACGTACAAACTCATCATATTTACTCGTTCGGGTTTATAAAATGAAGTATTACTCCTCTGATTCTCTTTTTGAATATACCATTATTCTCAAATCCAGCCTTGCCTTGAAAAGAATCTTGGAAAGTTCTACATTTCTCACCAGAGGAATATGTTGGCTGGTCGAAGATGGTGCCTACATTTGAGTTTAGACAGATAACTACATTCCTACATCCCCTCCTCGCCCACCATGTTCCCTGACCTCCCATGTTGACCTAAATCTTAAATTCCTCATCTTGTCAATTCATCCAACAGCATTTGGAATCTTCCGTTGCTGCATTCGATGACCTATCATGTTCATATTCCTCCCATACTCTCTATTTCCCCATATGTAGCAGGTTTCCCAAATTTGCTACGCTGGCATCATACACAAGATGGTGATTACATTGTTAACTCTAAGTATCGTACACTTCACTACTTCCACTTATCATTCTCTATTCCTCTTATAACAATGTTTAAATCAATTTGGAACTGGAACATACCAGGGAAACTACAATATATTTTAGTGGAAACTTATGCATAATGCTCTTCCTGTTTCATATAACTTACGCCAACGACATCTTAAAGCCTCCCTTATTTTTTTACTGTGTGGTGTGCTAATGAAATTGTCAACCATCTTATTTTTGGTTGTATAATTAGTGAGGATGTCTGGGAACTCGCACTTGTTCACAACTCAATCACGAAGAATTTTCTACCTCTTTTCATGACAACATTACTCGGGTTTTATCTCTCAATTCTACCTCACCCACTACCATACCTTTAGTTCCTTTTGTTGCCCGGTATATTTGGAAAAGTCAAAACTCTTTACTCTTTCAAGATAAGAAATAGTATATTTAAGACATAATAAATCAGGTGATTGGGTATTATAGGACTTGAACTACTTATTTACACCCTTCTAGCAGTATCCCTCTTTCTCTCTAATCCTCGGCTTCCACTCAGCCCCTCACTAGCCCAATGGTTGACCCTTTTGCTTTTTTTGTTGTTGTTATGGTGATACATCATGGTTATTTGAGCATGCTATGAATGATATTGGTTGGCTTCTTTTTGATATTCATCACCGTCTTATTCTCACAAGAAAAAGTGCAATCAAGCTCGTGGAATCAACTTTAATGGCCGAAGCGGCAGCGATGAAACATGATACAACCACTATTTGTTTCTTACATTATCACCATATTCGATTCCATACCGATTGTGTTTATTTACTTGGTGCCTTAACAAAACCACAAAATAAGCCAGCTGCTAGACATTCAATCATTCCTCTTTGTACTGATATTTATCTCAAGTACATTCCATTGATGTTTTTATTAAAAAATTCCAAGATCTCAAAACTTGAACGTTGATAATTTGGCTAAGAGGGCTCGTCTCTTCTTCCTCTTTTTAATTTCCTGGAACTCTATGTAAATATTCGATGATGAAATTACAAGTTGGAAAAATGGTATTGATTTATTGTTATAATACTTCAATTTTTAAAGGAATTGTGGTGTATGAGAATGTAATACTTAACATTGCGATAGGATAAAATTTATCAAGTGAAAACCCTAGCCGCTCTCCCCAAGCTTAAAAATTGAGAAGTATTTTTTCACGTTCGTTTCAGCCGGCGGGTTGGCTCCGGTCGGGATCGTCCAGGCTCTCTGTCTCACTTCTTTCTCCTCCATTCCTCCTATCTTTTGTAGTCTTCCTACGGTGTTGGTGCTCAAAGAAGATGGCCTTCATTTTCTTCATCACTGGTTTTTGTTATCTTGGTGTTGTCTTTTTCCCTTGTAGTTACTGTGATTGGGTACAAATTTAGGTGAGACAAGCTGGTTTTTGGACGCAACAAACTCTCTTCAGCAGCTTCTACTCTCTCCAAATCTGGTGGTTTCGGCAGTATATACAATATCATCTACATGTGAAAGTAGGTTGTGGAAGAGTGTGGGTTTTTCTAGACATTAGAGAGTATCTTTGTGAATGACTTTCATAGCTTTATTCTTCAAATCCTTACCTATCGCAATATCGGTTTCAGTAATTTCCCTAGGTGTACTTCGGCCTTCTCACTCAAGGTCTAGTCCGGGATGGTGAGCTTACCCTGAGTCTATCTTCCTTACTGGTCCAGACCTCCACAACCGATCTTTTTCATTGTCTTCACACCGCTTCCCCGGTAGATCCGAAAACACTTCCCAGCGCTCTTTGGACCTTTGGTGAAACCTATAATCACTTCTTTCTCGCTACAGTTCCAGCTTTTACTGTTGTGGGCATGTTCCATCTTTCAACCCCTCCTATGTAAAAGCTTTTTTAAACCACTTATGGTTGAGTTCTCTATTATTCAAATCTCATGGGAATTCTTATGGATTATATCATCTACTCTTGTGTGCATTCCTTACTCTTGCTATGGAGATTTAATTTACTCTTATTATTTGATTAGCTATGCGAGAGACTTGTGCTTAACCATATCTGGTTGTCATGTTCTGTCCTCCCTAGATAATATTTTCTTGTATCTTCGAATATCTAGAAGTAATAAGATAAAAGTAGTCATTTGGATTTCTAAGTTTCTGGTTCATATTTTATATGTAGAAATTCATTGTTCATGGATTAGAGTGTATACACCTGCAGTTTCAGTTATATTTATGACATAAAAGGAAAATTGATTTGGAACTTCTTTTGTGCACCAACTTTACCTTTTATTGAGGTTTTCACTAGATTTATTCTAGCTAGTCTAACGTAAAGGGTTCAATCCCTTGTTACAGCTTTCTTGTCTACTACTGTGTAGATAAATTATGGATTAGGAAACATATTAATGTATGCCTCTCTCTTTCTCACATTCTTGTTGATGGCTTGGAACTTTTGGAAAGCAAACTATCTTTGGCTATTTGAAAGGGATAGCTTTCTTTACCATCTAGCAACCATTTTCGTTGATCTTTCGATGTCCTGTGGCGAAGGTATGGTGTGGTGTTCATCTCTCATTGTTATGTTCCTTGAAAACAAAGTTTTCAGCTTTGCCTTTATGGGAACCATTGATAACAAGCTACGAAGTATTGTTTATAATGTTTCGTTTTGTTCGACTATTGTCTCTACCTTCTTTTCTTTTGTTCCTACTATTTTTAGTAGGCTCAATGATGTTTCAGCTATTGTTTGTAGCTACATGTCATCCTTTGCTTTTTTAATGGAGCGTTAATTCTTGCTTTTATAAAATATTTGGTTTTAGAAAAAGGAAATGGAATACTTCAGTTTTAATCAAATTAAAATGGGTTAATTCGCCAAATAGCATGTTGTAGGTCCAATTTTAAGAAGATATTATTATTAGTTTTCTCATAACAATATACAACACATATCTATCTTACTCCTCACACTCTCTTTCTCATT
The DNA here is from genome assembly GCA_900406425.1 of Iberis pinnata. Lineage (NCBI taxonomy): Eukaryota > Viridiplantae > Streptophyta > Magnoliopsida > Brassicales > Brassicaceae > Iberis > Iberis pinnata. The sequence continues at coordinate 16,304 of OVBE01007936.1, forward strand.
TTTTTTCTAAGTTCGACCCTCCTTCATTATTTTTGCAAATAAAAACATCTAAAACAAAAAAATATTATCAACCTTCAAAAAGCAAAAAAAAATTTTCGAACATGATCAAAATTATTTAAAATGGACATAATTTTTATAAAATAGTGAATAGTGACCATAACAAAAATATAAATCATAAACCTTAACCACAAAAGTATAAACCCTAAACACAAAAATATAAACCCCAAACAAAAATGTAAACCCTAAACGAAAAAATAAACCCAAACCACAAAATATAAACCATAAACACAAAATATAAATTGTAAACCCCAAAATATAAACATACACCCAAAATCTAAACCCTAAACCCCTAATCTAAACCTTAAACCCCAAAATCTAAACCTAAACCTCGGAAATGTAAACTTTAAACCCCAAAAGCTAAATTTCAAAATATAAGTCCTATATCTAGAAAGAAAAAAATTAAACTCCATATTTAAAATAGTTTGAATACCGAAAATAAAAGTAAGATTATCGAAGTAACTAAATTAACAAATCTATAACGTGAACCTTTATAATGTAGGTGGACTATTCATTGTTGTAGGGGTAAAAAAAGATATGAAATATTGTGAGAAGAGAGAGTAAAAACCTACTTATAGGTGTTATTTACTTAATATTAGAGTATATTCATATTATTTAGTGCAATTCCCCAAGTATAATTATTTGTTCGTCACTTGTTTAGAAATATCGCATGGTTATATATATTTTAATTTGATTAATTTACAAATGGGTGATCTACCAGCTCAAAATTTTGATGAGGATAAAATCTACGGACTCTGAGAAATAACAACAGGACTCAAGAATAGGGGTCTTCGAAAATATTATTATATATAGCTAGGGCGTGACCCCGCGCGAAGCGCATGGTTAATTTTTTTTGTTCGTAATATATTCTTGACAACAAAATGATATTGAAATCCAACATGGTGGCTCTAATTAGCTTAACACAATCTTTTTCAGTGAAAGCAACACGAGCCATTGCAGATAAACTATTATATGCAGCTTTTACGTGGTTGAACATACCTCACCTATTTCATGCTATCATTGCATCAACTTTTAGGTAAATTCACTTCACGGCTTGAGGGAGTCGGACAATCTAGCCAAGTCAGGATTCAATTCAAACTCAATAGAAAACTCCCATGTTTAAGCAAAGCATGTCTCATCGCCGAGTCAATGTATTCCTTCACGGGTTTCCAGAAGTAACTATGTAATCATCCTTAACTTCACTGATTTTTCATGTTGTGCATATATTTTTCCACTCACAATGACCCGCCATGCATTTGTTGTACTTGAATGATATATAATATGATAGTGTGAGCAAAGAAAACACTTGCATACTTGTGAGATATGTGCTGACCCAACATCCCTTAGCCTCATCCTCTAGAACAAATCTCAAAACGTCATAGCATGTTCTATAGAACTGATAAAACTTGAATTTCATGATTTGTACATATCATTTCTTATTACTTTTTAGTTCTTTAGGATTGCATTTAACATGTTTAAAGTTGATTTCTGCAAGT
>OVBE01007937.1:607-17855 GCA_900406425.1 Iberis pinnata
ATTCTATGATTATCTTGCTTGAGATTGGTTGCCAAGACATTGGAATTGATTGTTAGTTGATCTACTGTATAGGAGTCAGCTCATTGTTTGAGGTATGTTAGGTACCTAGGTAGCCCATGATGGATACCCAAGTCAGTTACCCTTTGTCCTCAGGAACGACCTTACCCTTGATTGCACGTTTTTACCTTTCTTGCATTTGCTCTGTTTCGCATCCAAAGTGTTTGAGGCATTTCTCTGTTTTATGCATTTTTACTTTCGTTGCACCTAGGACCCTTAGCACCCAAACCCTTTTTAATATCAGCTTGACTTTTAAGCATCCAACATATTCTCACTGCTTAGTACTTTCCCATTATGGATTGACATAAAAGCCCATGCTACAACGTGGGTGATTGATAGCCCTTCATAGGCGTAAAAACCTAATATCAATTTGTCGTCGTTGCCATTTGGGAATAGTTACTATAGTCTGGATTTTGGATCTTTTCAGATCAAGCATTTATTTTTCATTTTTACTTACTCTTTTACCATGTTTGCTTTGTTTTCAGGTACCTGCTTAGCAGTGTATGAACCTGAGAAGCAGAGGACCAACTGACTTACTTCCCTTCATTGACGACGTCAGAGCTCTTGAACGAGAACACTCTCGGGCATGACGTGAACAAGAACGTCTGGAACATCTGAGAGGGTTGAACCTCAACATGGCAGACAACCTCGAACGCGAACACCAGAATACCATTGGTGCTGGTGACATCCCAAACACTAACACCGTCAGACATGGAATCAATTCACCTGCAATCCAGAACAACAACTTCGAGATCAAGCACAACCTTATTGCTATGGTCCAGAGCAACAGGTTCAGTGGGTTACCTTTGGAAGACCCACTTGACCACCTGGATGAATTCGACCGGTTCTGCAGTTTAACAAAGATCAACAGTGTGAATAAAGTTGCATTCAAACTTCGCCTCTTCCCATTCCCATTAGGGGAGAAGGCTCATCAGTGGGAGAAGTCACTCCCCAGGAACTCAATCACCACATGGGATGCCTGCAAGAAGGCATTCCTTGCAAATTTCTTCTCGACTTCAAGGACAACACGTTTAAGGAATGATATTTCCAGATTTGCACATAAGACCTCCCCCAGACTTACTTCACACCGTCCCGGTGTGAAAATAAATCCAAGAGAAGGTATAGAAATAACCATAATCAATAGAAAAGTCTGTAAAAGATGAAAGTAAATAATAAATATTATATGAGTTCAAGGGAAAAAGATATAATAAAGGTGAATTGCGCCCAAATTTTTTCTGAACTCCTTTGCCTCCTTTGCAATGTCTGCAAAAAGAAAAAACACTCAAGAGAAGTGTTAGCAATGGTTGAACAATGATTGAGCAATGATAGCTTAAAAACTAACAAGAATCAGTTGTAAGAGAAACCATTGAAGACACTATGATCGAGCAATACTAATAAAAAATCAGCAAGAATCATATATAAGAGGCATCATTCTGAGCAGTTGACAGCAATCATTCCAGTATCACACAATCAAATGGTAAGTAGAGAGCAATGACCAAGCGGTACTAATTATAATTAGCAAGAATCAAGAGTTACTTAATGAGAAAAACCAATCAATCATGAATCTAAAATCAACCCAAGTCAAAACACAAGAAAGATGGAGAATGGTGAGAAATGATCTAAGCAATACTAATCAGAATTAGCAAGAATCAAGAGAGAAACCATCTAAATAGCCAACAATTCAAGTGAGAAAGATGAGTAATGAAATTAGAAAAGAGATAACCCGGAACGTCTTGAAGAATATTCACCAGTAATAACCTGAAACACTTTAAACTCAAAACTAAAAATAAGTAAGTTATGACTAAAAACTGAATCAAAATTGAAAAACAACTAAACTAGACTCTAAATAGTGAGTTGCCTCCCACTCAGCGCTTTGTTTAACGTCACTTAGCTTGACAATACCTACCTCTAGGTTGGAATGAAATCAACATCCAGCGATGTTCCATATCAGGCTCCAAATCCAGACATCTTCAGCTTCAGAATCTTACCCATCACACCTTTTGAAACTCCAATCCCTTTCTCCTTGAATTACGGGGTGAGTAAAACTCTAAACTTTGAGAAGGGTTTTGAGAACCCCCTTGCTTTTCACATTATACTCAATTGTATCCCCAACTATTGCTTGAGGGATTAAGCCACTTGAGACTCTTTCTTTACCTTCTTTGGTTCCACTTTCATCTTCTCCTTAACCTTGTGATTGTCATTATTTGTTGAGAATTGAGGCTCTTTGTATAAGGCTTCAAAAACTACACACTTAGGATCTTGTTCTTTATGAACCTCATGCTTCATGTCTTCCTTTTCACCATAGTTAGCATGAATATCCCTTTTGAAGGAATCGCTTGATAGAAAATCCGCTTTTTGATGTTTTTCAGAGATATACGCCGATTGGGTAGATCAACAACAGCTCCTATGGTTGCAAGAAAGGGTCTCCCGAGAATCAAAGGTTCATGTGGATGCTCATTCATCTCCAAGATGTGTAAATCAACAGGAACGAGACAATTTCCAATTTATACAAATAGATCCGAGATAAAACCACTAGAAGAGAGTAGAATCATTAGCAAACTTGAAAGTAATGTGAGATGGTTTGATAGCTGATAGTCCCAATTGTTCTGAAACAATCATCGACATAACGCTCATATTAGCTCCAGTATCACAGGGAGAATCTGTGAATTTCACTCCATTGATCGAACAAGGAACTAAGAACTCCCCTGGGTCTAGTATCTTATGAAGCTTCCTAAGTGTATGTGGTGGCTTCCCAATCATCTCACCATCTTCAAAACTATGATTTGTGCTTTGTCTATTGCACCGGGTAAGGAACTTTGGGGTTTGTAAGCAATTGGAGAAATTTTCGGTTCCAGGTCTGTATGCTCGATCGGGAAAGGAGTGCCCGATCGGGCATTTATCTCTGAATCTTCTTAGTAATTAGTGATCGATTGGGCTGAGGTGGTGCCCATCGATTAAAAGTTCTTGGATTTTTTCCTCTTTGGTGCTCAATCTGGGCAAGGATGCCCGATCGATCTCTTCCTCCGAAACTGCTTTTCTCGATCGCGCAAGGGTTGCTCGATCAGGCAGTTTTCTCTGCATCTTTTTCTGGCTTTTCAAAATTTGCATTTTCTACCAAATTACCAGTTTCTTCTTCTAAATCACCAACTAAAGACTTATAATTTGCTTTTGAATTATCCTAAACTTTCCCAGGAAAGCAATCCGCTTGTCTTTTCACATCTTCAGAGGTATGAGAAACTTGCACATCCAAATGCTTCACATGTGTTGATAGTGCTTCAAACTTTTAATTCAGCTCTTTCACTTCTACGTGGATTATTGTTTGGAATTGTTGCTGTCCTTCCAGAAGTTACTTAAAAATCATCTCTACTGAACTACTTTGTTGAGGTTGAGCTTGTTGAAATACAGGCTGAGAGGTTTGCTGAAAACCGTCTGAATTGGAATTCTGCACAAAGGTCTTTTGTTGCGGTGGATAATGTTGATCTTGAGGGTTTTCAACATTAGTATTTCTCCAAGATAGATTGGGATGAGTCTTGTTAAAACCCTGATCATACCCATGGTTGTACACCCTTTGACCTTGACTATTGATGTAATTCATCTCCTTCTCAACTCCCACAATATTCTAATCTTGAACTGCAAACCAATCAACTTAAAAATCGTCTACAACACTAACTTCTTTCTGATTTTGACCCTTTAGAAGCTGAGTGATTAGTCCTTTCATCTCTGAGAATTCTTCTTTCAGCTCTGAGAGTTCTGAGTTAGCAGCCAATACAGGAACCTTTGTTCAGCGATCAAACTCAGGGCAATGATTGCTATTGCTAGCTGCTAGATTCTCTATCAGACGATAAGCATATGGGACAAGTTTCTGATTAAAGTCTCCATCACTTGTTGTGTCTAAGGACAGTTGGTATTTCAGTTCAATTCCTCTATAGAAGGTATTGAGGAGACTTACATCTGAAAAACCGTGGTGTGGACAATCATAAAGCAGCTCTTTGAATCGCTCCCAAGATTCATAGAATGATTCCACCAACTTTTGTGCAAAGGAAGAGATCTTGTTCCTCAAAGTGTTAGTCTTGGTAGTAGTGAAGAATTGATTTATGAACCTGGCTTTGCAATCATCCCAAGTTACTAAGGATCCAGCAGGTGGAGACTTCAACCAGCAAAGTGCTCTTTCAGCTAAGGACTGACGGAACAAACTTCAGTGCATGAAATCGTTGGTTACTCCATTGAGTCCAATAGTGTTGCAGATGTTCTCAAAACTGTCAATGTGATCCATTGGGTGCTCGTTTGGTAAACCACTGAATTGGTTTTTACGGATCATCTGAACAAGTTGAATAGGGAATTAGTATTCCCTTTGCTGAGGTTGAGCGGGCTGGATGAGGTTCCTGTTAGCATAAAATGCTTGAGGATTTTTGTATGAACCAACTAGAGGATGGTTCTGGGCATTGAGCTGATGAACTCTCTCCGGATCTCCATACAAGACAAAGTTTCTTGCATCTATGTTCTGAGGATTGGGATTCCCCGGTGGAGCTTGGTTGTTATTATCTTTTTGTTGGCCTAGTGGCACTAGATTGCCGTTACTACCACCTTGCGCTTGGTTAATCAGTTGATTGAGTCCAAGAGGAGGTGGATTGATTTGACCGTCGAGTCTGACCGGAATGATTCGATCAACGTTGTCAGCCATAAAATTTGATGACCTTACGTCTTTCTTTGCTTTCCGGTTTGAGCGTTCTATCCGTGCGAGTTCCGAGTTATTGAGGCTTAGCAATTCAGAAGATTTGTCAGATAATCTGATCATACACCTGTAAAACAAAAACAAGCAGAAGAGAAGGAGATGAGTACTGAAAAATAAAAAATTTAGACTAAATTCTAATAAGAAACTAAAAAAGCACTATTGGTCCCCGACAACGTCACAAATATTCTGATAGGTCTAAAATTTAAATCATAAAACTAATACTGCAGAGAACAGATAATTGTAGTAAAGTATAAGGTCGAACCCCACAGAGACCAGAAAGTACACATTCTAGTTAAATCTCGAATCAAGCTAAAGCAGAATAATAAGATTGGTTGTGAAGAACACATAATAAACAATATAGATATATTAGAAAGGCTTCAGAAATCTTCTCCAAATACAAGGTTGAATCTCCTCTCCCTCAGTAATTCTCTCAGAATTCTCTAAAAACCTAAAACATAGTGTATTTATAGGCTAAAAAGGAAAATAATTAAAAAAAGGAAAACTTGATAGGCTTGAGTACTTAATTTGAAAATTTGGAAAACTTCATTTTCTTCTCAGGGGATGTGCTTGATTGGGCACATGGTTGCCCGATCGAGCATCTCATAAAATAGCATGAACCTTCTTCTTTGCCCGATCAATCTTGCTCTCTAGATTTTTCCAGGAACTTGTGCCCGCTCGAGCAACTATTTTGACTGATCATGCATCTCGTAATGGCCTTGCTCGATCGATCTCATAACATGCCCGATCGTGCACTTCTTTCTGCAACTTCTGAAATCTTCTGAAATCTCCTGAAATGCATCATTTTGCTCCAACACGACCCGAAAACCTAGAAACCAAAAATTCTCTCTCCAAGTTCACTCATGGTACCCGGTTTGTTCAGGACCAATATGAACACAATAGAGAACTTAGTTATTCGAGAAAATGAAATTGTGTTATACATGTTTTCTAGATTTACGTCAAATTCCGGGGGTTCAAGAAATCGCGTTCACTCCCTGATCGAGTAAATCCGACATGTATAAACTATGACTGGTTCAAGGCTGAAATGCTACCAACTCAGATTCAGTGCTTTTTTGAAACGCTCTCGAAAAGTCCTCTATCTAGCTTCTTAGGGAATCTAGTCAGTATTTCCTTTTGAGTCCTTAGAGTCATCATATGTTTAACATTATTTCTATTCATGTGGGGAATTGTTGGAATTCATTTTTGACAAAGTGGTTTTTGTAAAGATTGAAGTAAATTTGAATGAGAAATTAGACATCTAAGTTAGTTGAACTAGCTCGAAAGACTAGCTTGTTCAGCTAGGTGAGTAGCTAAGTGAGCTAAACTAGCTGGAAAGCTTAGCTAGCTCAGCTAGGTGAGTAAAAGGATAGCTCGACCAAGCTGAATGACCTGAATAAGTATTAACCCTACCTGGGTGGACTGGTCAGCTAACACTCAAGCTTAGTGAGTTAAGGAGTGAAGTAGCTTACAGGTGAAAGGTCACCAAGCGAACAGTTACAATGGTTGGCCAAATGGGCACCAATTGAAAATGTGCAACGAATGGGGGCGTCTTTTGACCAAAGATCACACATTTTCATGTGAAAAGATGTCTTGACCAAAGATCACGTCTTTTCACATGCCTCCTATATATAGAGCCTCTCTCATTCATTTTTTTCATCCGATTTTCATTTCAAAATCAGAAAACAAAACAATTTTTATTTCTTGAAAAGAAAATAACAGAAATCACAACAAATTCATTTTCTTCTTGTTTCAAGAGTATTCGTAGTATACTAAGTTCGATAAGGCTTTGTTAAAAGTAAGTTTAACAAATATATCCACGGTTGTATCATGGACTTCTGAATCGCGGTAAACCGTCTTACTACGAACGATTTAAAAAATTAAGGAAAGAGTTTCGACTCGGCCCTGTGAGTTACTTAATTCGTAACGTTTTAAAATCGTTTTTAGCTCGATCCAGTTTATCGATCCCTACAAAATGTCTAACTAAATAAATTTTGGATTATGTCGTAACAAAATAAAAAAAGTTTCAATTATGACAAGAAATTCTTGGAAAATTGTTTGCCACTTATACGAACTATCTTAACGCATCTAAAATTTTAGTTATGTCATATTGTTTTATGGTATATATGCATAAAATATATACGTATATATGTGTAAACTATATTTCTGTCAAGTATTGACAAAACCATTAAAGTTTTTTTTTTTTTTCCTCAAAAAGCCATTCTATTACTCAAACTTGAGGTCGTCTGGTAAACCAGACCGGAACAGAACAACCAATGTAATATAGAGTCCTATGGAAAGATCTAGCTAACTTAGCTAACTTATCAGCCATTACATTATTAGCCCTAGGGACATACATTAAAGAAAAACAAGGAAATTTCTCTCTCAAAAACTTGATCTCCTTAAGCTCTGTAGAGAAACCTGGCCACGCTTCCGGATCTTGCAACATAGAAATCAAAACCATTAAAGTTAATGACACTTAAATAAACTATGATATATTATATGACTGTATACGAAAAATATTAGTATAATTTTAATTACATCAACTAAATTTAATAGTAAAATAAGTTAAAAACCCTAAAATAAATATGAAGATATCTAATAACTAAATCATCAAAAATATACTAATATAGCCAATATAAAGATTAAACGAAAATCAAATGAAAATTATCCAATTAACTATAATACTTTGTGAATGTTATAAACCCAAAATTACATAACTTATATTTGCTCTCATGTCAGACTAGCAAGTGAATTTTTAATTATTATTTTTTTGTTGTGATTCTATTACATTATTATTGTTGATATCTAAATTAAATTATATTAGGATTACATCCGCATTACACGTGGTGTTATATTTTTATAAAATTTTTAATTCAAATATAATATTATTTTTGTACAATTTTGTATGTATTATTATATAATAAATAGTTTTTTTTTCTTTATCAAGATGGCTATTCTATTACTCAAATTTGAGGTGGTCTGGAGAACCAGACTAGAATTGAACAACCAATGTAATACAATTCCTTGTGGAATGATCTTGCTAGCTTAGCTAATGAATCAAACAATACATTTCTCTCACAGGGAACATAAGAAATAGAAAACGCAGTAAACCTCTCCCTTAGCTTCTCTATTTCCTTCAACGTAGTTGAGAGTTAGGCCATGCTCCGGGGTCTTGGATCATCGTGATCAGCTCTTTACAATCGGTCCCAAAGACATGGCAGGTTAACATCTGGATCATGCAATCCATTGCCCAAGATAGAGTCTCCAGTTCAGAGTGAAGTGGAGATATTCTCCAGTGTTGATTCTTTGCCCCCATCAGTTGAGTTTCTCCTCTTGAATTTATCCATGTCCACCCACAACCACTAAAGAGTGCATCGTGTGTCTATGATCCATCTATCAGGCATCTCTCAGAGATAATATCCTGTTCGCGATTTTGTACTACCACCCTCCGATCTGGTTTCTTATTTTCTCGAAACCATGCTTGGCATTCAGATTCTGCATATCTAACAGTTTGCAATGGGTCCATGCTTATCCTTTTAAAGAGCTTATCATTCATTGCTTTCCAAATATACCACAAAATCCATGGGTATGGATCCATGTCCGGTTCATGGTCTTCAATATCATTATTTCATTATATGATGTAAATTTTGGTTAGCAAAATATTTAGTTGTAAAAGTGACATAAATTATTGGTCATTATGTTTAGGACAATACTAAAAATTATATAATTTAACTAAATATAAAATATTATATATATATATATATATATAACTAAAGTTAAAATTTAAATATATAGTACATAACTAATTTTGTATATCAAGTACTATTTAGTTAAACCAAATCATTTTTATAATTATTCAAGTTTCCAAACAACATAAAGTTTACTATTAACTATGCAATTAATATTTTTTAAAAATGTATTAACTATATAAAACTATTTTAAAATTTTTATTTATATAACAAATTATAAGATTTAGATATTCGATATGTAAAAATCATAATCTTATATTAGAAATAGAAATTCTAACCCGCAACACACAATAATTTTCTAAATAATTTCATACTATTAACGTAATTTTAAGTTATTATTATTATAATTGGTGTGATATGTTTTATGTACTTTAAATATATTTATATAGATATCAAAATCTTATTTAACTCATCATATTGTATATCAAATTTTTTTAATATCCTAACTATGAAGAATCGTGATTTAAAATCATTGATCCTAACTCATTCAATATCATATTTTTATAATGATTTCGTATAATTGATATATATCTAATTAAATTTTACTGTAAAATTGATTTTATATTTTATGGATTTTACATAGGTTATAGAATTGTTCTCTTGTTACCATTATTAGACAATGTGATAAACTATACTCAACTAAGTAATATAATATTAAAATTATGTTAATTTAAAATAGTTTTAGTATAAATTTATAACCTATTTAATTAATAAAATTGATATATGTTCTTATTTTCATATAAAATAATGAAATAATTTTAGAAACAGTATGTAAATTGATAAATGTTGATAATTTAATAAAAAATATATAAAATTTTATAAAATTTATGATGAAATTTACATTCATGATTTTAGTATTAATAGAAAAAACTATGGCATAATTAGCTAGCCAAATATATAATAACACTCTATGTAACATTATTGTATAATATTAAGAAAAATATTAGTTTCCAATTTAAATATTTTTACTATTTTATTAGTTTAATAATTTTAGTAAAATAAAATTTTAACTTAGATAAGTTAAGTTATTAAAAATTAAAATAAAATATAATAATAATTCTTTTTTTACTGGATTAGTTTTATCATACAAATAATTTAAATAAAATTTTAAGAGATAGTTGAGATTTTTAAGGAAGTTTTTTTATCTTTAATGAATAATGACAATTTCACTTAAAAGTAATGGAATTTTAAATAATTGTTTACAACAATAAGGTTAGTTTTTCAACAGTTCAATAGACCTCGACAACAAAATACTTGTGCTGATTACTTAGCTAAGTCGGCAATAGAACATTTTATTTACTTGTCGATTAACAATGTCTGCTCATGGACATTATCAATATATGTAAACAATGACTGTTAATGAATAAAGTATTTGCTGTTAAAAAATAATAATATAGATTAATCAATTATATGTATTAGATATAGAAGGTGAACATTAGTGTTAAATCAATCATTTCTTTTACATTTCTTTTGTATATTTACATACTCTATCATATTTTTCTCACTAAATCTTTCTTTTATATGATCTTCTACTCTTATGACTCCGCCAAAGGATCCAAGGGTGATGATCTAGCCCTCCTCAACAAACCGATTAATCAAAAAGACCTCATAGAATTGATCTAGGCAGGACTTAGTAAGGAATTATACAAGGCTAAAATTAATGCAATAAATGAGAAAGATAATTGTATTTATCTCTATCAAACTTTGTTTATGTTATGTATTTATTGTGTTTTGAATTTGAGTCATCTGTTTACATTGGATCCTAATGATTACATATTTGGATATGTCTGATGGTGCGTATCCTTTTGTTACCGGTTACGTTCTTAATGAATGAAATATGCTTGATGAGAAAAAAAAAATCTTATCTCATATTCTAAATTTGTCTTAATATTTTGATTTAGATTTAAGTCTACATCCTATTGAATATTATTTTTGAAATACTAACACTGTAAGAACAAAAAAGAAGATAATTTCGTAGTTTTAATAGTCGATTTTAATAAATAGTCTGTTCTCTTTTGGTCCTAATTATTCATTTGAAAAAAACTCATTAGCCACCATTTTTCTGTTGATCCTATTATTGATTCGTGATAAGAATTTGAAAAACAGAGTGAATTAAAGAGAATTTTTAATTGATTGTTTAGAACTTGAACATTACAAAAGCTTTTGAAACAGAGTTACAAGATTGGTCTTTTTATATTGAACTTCAGACAGACATAACCCTAAAACAGCTGGCCACTTTGTCTTTATTGAATTGAAATCCCCATGCTCTGTTGTACGATGATTCAGTCCTCTCATACTCAGAATTTGCAAATTGCTTTTTGACTAGTTGAATTGAACACATATTGTAGCAGTTGGAAAAGAGATTAAGGGCTTGACTTGAGATGGGCTTGTCTTTGGGCTCATTGTTGCAGAAGGTGTAAACTCGTCTTTGAGAGTTTTTCATTATGCTTTCATCCCCCCCCCCTCAAACTTGAGATGGGTGGAAGACCAACTTCATGTTTGGCTCTAAGGTTGATGAATAAGACTTTTGGCAGATACTTTGTGAAGATGTCTGCAATTTGTTGTGCTGCTGGAATGTCCCTTGTTTCAATAAATCCGAGTGATACTCTTTCTCTGATGTAGTGCGAGTCTGTGTCAAAATGTTTGGTTCTTGAATAAAAGGCTGGATTTGTAGAGAGGTGGATTGTAGAGAGGTTGTCATAGTACAAGATAGTAGGACTAATTTGAGTGATATGAAGATCTTTTAGAAGTGAAGCAAGCCAAGTTAATTCAGCTGCAATTTCAGCTAGTGCTCTATATTCAGCTTCAGTTGAGGATCTGGAAACTGTTTGTTGTTTCTTTGCATTCCACGATGACAGATTGTTACCTAAGAATGTGCAGAAGCCTGTTGTGGATCTTCTGGTATCTTTGCAACCTGCCCAGTCACTATCACTAAATGCTTGGACAGATAGTTCACTTGACTTGTGAATGTAGAGTCCAAGTGTTGGAGTCCCTTTAAGATATCTCAACACTCTCTTTAACAGAGAATAATATGACATTGTTGCATGCATTCTTAGGCAGACTACATTAACAGAGAATTGTATGTCTAGCCTGGTCAGTGTCAAATATTGTAGTTTACCAGCAATGCTTCGAAAGTAGGACATATTGATTTTTTGAGGCAGGTAGCTGCAATGGTAATGGAGTTGACATGGAATTGCAAGCTGACATTCCTTATTGATACAATATCTCCTTGGTGTATTGTTCTTGACTAAGAAATATCCCTGAATCATATGATTTAACTTGAATTCCCAGAAAATAGTGGAGATTGCCAAGGTCTTTTATGGAGAATTGAGAACTTAAGGCTTCTTTTAGTTGTTGTAGATGCTTAATGTCACTGCCTGTCAATATTATATCATCAACATAGAGCAGCAAGATGAGTGTGACACCATTGTGATAATAGACAAAGAGGGAAGGATCGGCCTTACTGCACGAGAATGCATACTCAAGTAAAAAGGAACTAAACTTGTTGAACCAGGCCCTAGGAGCCTGTTTAAGACCATAAATTGCCTTATTCAGCTTGCAAACATGAGATGGGTAAGCAGAGTTTTCAAAACCAGGTGGTTGTGACATGTATATGTCTTCTTGAAGCTCTCCATGAAGGAATGCACTTTTAACATCAAGTTGATGGATTTGCCAACTGCTTGTGACATCAATCCCCAATACCACTCTTACTGTAGCTGTTCTGACCACGGGGCTAAAAGTTTCCAGAAAATCAACCCCTTCTTCTTGGTGAAACCCTTTGGCAACTAACATGCCCTTGTATTTTTTAGTAGTGCCATCTGCTTTTAATTTGACTCTGAATATCCATTTACACCCAAGAATGTTCATAGATGAAGTTGCAGGGACTAAACTCCAAGTGTTGTTTCGATATTGAGAACTCAGTTCCTCTTGCAAAGCTTCAGTCCATTTTGGATCTTTCATTCAAGGCTTTTTGAACTGTTTTGAGTGTTGTAGAGTGATGAGTGTTTATCATAAGTGTATACCTTGGATTGGGTTTTTTGATCCCTACTTTGCCCCTTGTTGCCATTGGATGAACATTAACAGTTTAACTTGAAGGCTGAATTACTTCAACAATTTGAGCTGGAGACTGATTGTTTTCATTATTAAGGATATGTGACTGGTTGAATTTAGTACCTTGTTCTGTATCTTCTGTTTGAGGCTGAATTGAATCAGTGGTTGCAGAGATTTCAGGATCTTGATTTTTCACTGCATCTTGCTCAGTTGCAGAGGACACATTAACTACTGTTAGAGCTTGTTGTTGCAGAAGCTGAATCACTGAGTTGTTCAACTAGTCCAGCATCATTACCAACTGGTCTTGGGAGGAAAACAGGTTGCTGTATGGCACTTGGCTCATCAGCTACTTTCATTCCAGCTTGCCATGATTGCAGAATGGTAGTGAGGTACTTAGGTACAAGGTGCTTGTACTTTTCCTGAAAGGGAAACATACTTTCATCAAATATGACATGCCAACTAATGTACACACGACCTGTAGGGGGATACAAGCAACGATATCCCTTATAGGTAGCATTGTAGCCAAAGAAAACACATTGTAGGGATCTTGGCTCAAACTTGTGAGTAGTGTAGGGTCTCAGGCATGGATAACACGCACTGCCAAAGATTCTCAGGGAGGTGTACTCAGGTTTTTGCTGAAACAAGACTTCATAAGGTGTATAAAATTTCAACACAGCAGATGGCAATAGATTGATATGATAGTTGGCAGTATAGAAGCTTTCTACCCAGAACTTCAAAGGAACATTTCCATGATACATCATAGAGAGACTGAGTTCTATAAGATGTCTGTGTTTTCTTTCTGCCAGATCATTCTGCTCTGGTGTGTATGGGCATGACATTTGATGTTTTATACCACACTTTCCAATGTGGGTTTTGAATCTGTTACTCACAATTTCACCACCACCATCACTTTGGAACACTTTGATTTGTTTTGAGAATTGATTTTCAACTTGTTTCTGAAACAGCAAAAAACATTTGTAGAAATCTGACTTGACTTTAATAGGATACAACCAACTAAATCTTGAGAAATCATCAACAAAAACCACATAGAGTTTGAATCATTGAACATATGCAATAAGAGAAGGTTCCCAAAGATCACAATGGATTTTAGCTAGTGGTTATACTGAAACAGACTCTGAGACTGAAAATTGTAACTTAAGACTTTTACTCATCTGACAAGGTTCCGATATGGTATTAGTGCTGCTCTTATTGATACTAATTACCTTGTTGTTGTGAAGGTGCTGGAGAACTTGAGAGCTAGCATGGCCTAGAAGATAATGTCAGATGAAATTGTTTGCAGCATGTTGTCTTGAGGAGTAGAAGACCCTGTAGTTTTGGTTCTCCAACACATACATCCCCTCACGCTTTGGTCTTTTGGTCAACACTTTCATTGTTTGCAGATCCAGTATGTAAACCTTATTTGCATCAAAGAACACACCACATGGGTAATCCTCACATAATTTAAAAAAATAGAAAATAAAGATTTCTTTACTAAAGGACAAACCAACACATCATTGAGAGGTAAGATACCTGATTCAACAGAAAGTGTAGTTGATCCTATATGAGTAATGGGCAAGAAATTACCATAGCAACCATAATATTGTCTTGACCATTGTAGTGACTGGTTTTTGTCATATCAATGTGAGAGGTGGTTACATGAGTTGAAGCTCCTGAATCAGGGTACCACTCCATGCCAGACACATCAGAGACTTGAAGAGCAGCTAAAGGTTGTGGAACTTCTTCAGTTTGAAAGTTGTTGTCAAATCGGTTCCAACATTTGAGAGCAGTGTGACCAAATCTGCCACATATTTGACAGGTAGGTCTTTGATAGGATTTTTGAGAGTTCTGTCCTGAGGCAGCAGACTGTTGAGGAAATCCCCTACCTCTTAAAGAGAAACCTCCACGACCTCTGCATGTACCTAGTTTGAAGTTGAAGGAGCCTCTTCCTCTGTAGTTGTTGTTAGGTTGAAATGACGGCTGACTTGTTGAATTTTGAGTGTTGAAAGCCATGTGACTGGAAACATTCATAGTTTCATATGACTGCAGGCGAGTGTCAAAAGCTTATATCTCATATAACACTTCAGTGAAGGTAGGTGCAGGTGCACGAGACATTGAGTTCTGGATAACAGTTGATATTCCAAGACCCACCAGAAAACCACAAATTTTGATAGATTCGTTCATTGGTTTCCCAATAGAGCTGAGCTACTCACTGATGGATGTATATTCTTGAACATAGGTTGAGAAAGACTTACCCTTCTTTGTAACAAGGTGAAGTTTGCGTTTAAGTTCAAACTCACGGCCAATGGAGCTTCTGTTGTAGGTATTGGCCAATGAAGTCCATATTTCAGATGATGTTTGAAGACTGCAGACTCTGCCAAGAGCTTCCTCTGACAAGGTTTCAAAGATCCAAGATCTGACTAGTTGATCTGAGCAGAACCAAGACTCAAAGGCTGGATTATCAACAACTTGGACTGCATCATCTGTTCTTTGCTCAACAGTGCGAGGAGAAGGTTGAAATTGACCATCAACAAACCCGAAAAGCTTCTGACTGTTGAGTAGAGATTCGACTTGGGTTTTGCACAGCCTGTAGTTTGTCTCATTGAGCTTTAGGGTGACTGAGCTTGCAACATGAACATTATATGGAAAAGAGTAAGTAGTTTGATTTGTTGTCATTGAGTAAGCCTATTAAGGTTATCAAAGCTTTAATACCATGATAAGAATTTGAAAAACATAGTGAATTAAAGAGAATTTTTAACTGATTGTTTAGAACTTGAACATTACAAAAGCTTTTGAAACAGAGTTACAAGACTGGTCTTTTTATATTGAACTTCAGACAGACATAACCCCAAAACAGCTGGCCACTTTGTTTTTTTTGAATTCCCCATGCTCTGTTGTACGATGATTCATTCCTCCCATACTTTGAATTTGCAAATTGTTTTTTGACTAGTTGAATTGAACACAGATTGTAGCCGTTGGAAAGGAGACTAAGGGCTTGTCTTGAGATGGGCTTGTCTTTGGGTTCATTGTTGCATAAAGTTGAAACTTGTCTTTGAGAGTTGTTCACTATGCTTTCAATTCGAAAGTCTACTGTGAAAGCAAAAAATTGTTTCATAAGCAGAAAAAAAATATTTCGTATGCAAAAAGTATGAGATCATGGATTAAATTTATAGTTTGATAAATTTTACTTTTGACTTATATAACTAAATCTATTAATCATTGGTGAAAATTTAAATTGCAACATATATATATATATATTTTTTTTTCTTTATAAAAACATATATTTTTATTTCATATATGTCATTATGTAAATTATTAGGTAATGATATTTATGATACATTTTGGTGCTTGGGATATGTATAAATTTGTTATGTTATAATTAATATAGTTGATAAACATTTTTTATTTAACGGATTATGTCTTAGTAATTAACAAATACTTAGTTTGGAACATAAAAATTAGCATGTTGAGTATGTATAACAATTATTTGGTTACGGTTTTAGCATTATAATAGTTGAGATATGCAGTTATATATATATATATGATATTTCGTGTAAGTGATAAATATTTTTTTTTTGGTTTAAAAAATTTCATTTTAAAATAGTCCTATAAAAAAATTCATATATCGACATATACATATGTCTTGACGAAATAATTTAATAATGTCGTTTCATATAGTTGTTAGTCATTTGCTACATGTCACATAGACGTGAATGAGATGGACCCTTCAAACTCTAGCTACTACCATACATATATAACTTTTACATATAAGTTTAAATGATAATTTAGAGCAAAAGTACAAAATATGATAGAAGTAGAAGGTGGAAAAGATGATACATGAAGTTTGCACATGCCCTCCATTTTCCAAGGGCCAACCTTTGTTTCTACATCTCACCTTATTCGTTTTCATTCTTCATTTCATTGCTTCTTGATTGACATATATCGGTTTTTGGACTTTTTTGTAAACAAATTTAAGGTGTTTTATATGATTAATATATATTATCAATATTGATTTAGGTTTAGTTGCCTATCATGCTTTAGTTTTCTGATGGTTTAGTAGAACTAAACTTAATATCTTCAGGGGTAATTACTAACCTACCGCATTGTTAAACCGGTCTCGAAAAGTCAATATTTCTGGACGAGGTCAAAATGATCTGAGTTAGTCGACGAGTTTTATATTTAAATCCTAATAAAAAATATAAAAATAAATTGTGACGTGGCCCTTTGACCATACGACGAGATACTTAAACTTTCACTTCGTCTATAAAGTTAACATTTATTTGCACATGATTTAGTGGCCGAGATGTATTTAAGATTGATGTAGTTTTGGTAGTCGAGGTTGTTGTAGACGAGATACTTCAATTCGCAAGATTATTTTCAGTCCGTCGATATAATTACCTTTCCTTACGTCGTCGATGAATTACTTATATCTCTCTAACTTTCTCGCTCTATCCCCCCTTTTTCCAACCACCTTCATTAATAGATCTCCTTCCCTATTTATACTAGTTGGCCTCACTCCCTATTACGGTGTACAGTAGTCCTGCCAGGTGTCCTTGTCAGGTCTAACGAGGCATGCAAGNAAGGCATGCAAGTGATGGGCTCACCATACAATTGGGCCTCATTCCAGTTTGACCTTCAGGGCTGCCAAGCCCAGGCCCAACAGTTA
>OVBE01007938.1:0-17855 GCA_900406425.1 Iberis pinnata
GCCAGCGCGGTGGCCGGACACAGCGAAGGAGGAAGCAAATTGGCGAGCAACACAAATGTGTTAGAGAGAGAAGTAGAGAGATAAGAGAGAGAAAAATGAGAGCAACACAATAGACCTCTTATATTATTGTAATGCAACGTTTGAAAAATATAATATATATATATATATATGTGTGTATGTTGTGCCCTAAGCTCAATTTCACATTCAAGTTTCACTCACAATCGATTCAATTTTGATCATTCGTGTATTGTACAAGAAAACAAAACAACGCACAAAACTAAAGAACACACAAGAATTCATNTTATGTGTGGCCAAGATCTTTCACTCGAAATTCACTATCAATGGATGAATGAGTTTGCCGGAATACAAAAAAATTTCACCAAAAAAACAGAAATTGATACTCTCTCTATCCCATTTTTTTCAATCTCTCTTCTTCTCTGTGAATAATCACTCACCAAGAAAAAGTATCTTTTGTAAGCCCAACCCATTACTCTCTCGAAGCTAAGAAAAAACTTGCAAGTATATAAGCTTGATTTGAACTCCAACAGCCATAAACACTTGCAACCAACTTTAACATAATCTGTTTTAGTCTTGAGCGTGTGGAGCTTCAAAACGACTCGTCTCTGATTCCACTTAAACCAAACCGCAAAACTCTAATTTATTTATTAGTTCAATTTAAAATGCAGCTGAGAAACCAGCTTATCCTAAACCAAACGAATATTATTTTATAAACCTTTGCATAACAGAGACAATACTTCAACAAACTTCACTTTGGCTCTTTGTGCAAAACCTTATCCAATAACTAGAACTCCAAGATTTCAGTCAACCACTTCGGCTCAGTGGCTTGATAGACCGAGAAAGCTCAGTAGCTGCTTGAACTTTCCTATAAACAGAACCTTAATGAAGATATCAGCCAAATTTTCACTAGTATGCACCTTTAAAAATGATATTTCACCTTCATCTATCAAGTCTCGAATAAAACTCATCTTGAGGCCATGATTTTTTTTCTCTCATGAAACACTTTATTCTTGGCCAAAGCTATGACACTTTGAGAATCACAATGTATCTCCACACTTTCTTGTTTGTAGCCAAAATATGCACTTAATCTCTTTAACCAAACTGATTCTTTGGCTACTTTTGTAAGTGTTATATACAATGACTCAATAATATATAGAGCTACTACCCTTTGCAAGTTTGACATCCAAGGGATAACACACCCTTCTGATAAGAATGTGTACCCAGATATAGACCTTCTCTTGTTCAAATCCGCTGCATAATCAGCCTCACATAAGCCAACTATCTTAAAATCTGCAGACTTTCTGAATACAAGCTTTTTTTTTCTGTAGATGCCTTTACATATCTAAGAACCCATTTCACAGCCTCCCAGTGACTCCTTCCAGGGTTACTCATGTACCTACTTATCAAGCCAACATGATAAGCAAGATCAGGTCTTGTACCTATCATACTATACATAAGACTCCCGACTGCATTGCAATAAGGTATTGTTTTCACGTATAATGCATCTGACTTTGTTTGAGCTTCATATGAATCCTTTAACTTGAAGTGAACACCAATTGGTGTGTTTACTTCTTTTTCCTAATTCATCCCATAATTTTCAAAAACCTTCTCCAAGTAATGTGACTGAGATAGCTTCAAGATTCCCTTTCATATGTCTCTTATAATATCAATTCCTAGAATCTTCTTGGCTTCTCCTAGATCTTTCATTTTAAACCTTAAGTTGAGTTGTTCCTTTAGAACTTTGATTATTTTCATGTCTTGACAGGCTAAGAGCATGTCATCTACATAAACCAGAAGATATACATGTTTTCCCGAAACTGTTTTTACATACACACACTGGTCATGATTGCTTCTTGTGAACCGAGTCTCCATCATAAATGTATTGAAATTTAGGTTCCATTGTCTTGGACTTTGTTTTAGTCCATATAATGATTTCTTGAGCAAACAAACATGATCGTCTTTGCGTGTTTCTACATAACCATCTGGTTGTGTCATGAAAATTTCTTCATCTAACTCACCATGTAAGAATGCGTTTTTCACATCAAGTTGCTCCAGTTCAAGATCTTCATTGACCACAATAGACATCAGAAACCTTATGGACACATGCTTCACCACAGGTGCAAATCTCATTAGAATATATTTCCTCCTTTTTTGCATAACCCTTTGCTACTAGGCGTGCTTTGTATCTTGGCCTCTCTAAACCTAGAATTCCTGTCTTTCTCTTAAAAATACATTTATAGCCAATAATTCTTCTGTTCTTCGGCCTTGGAACCATAATCCAAGTTGAATTCTTGTTTATAGAATCTATTTCTTCATATGTTGTTGACTTCCAATTCTCTCTGTGTATATCTATCATTGCAGCCTGATAGTCACTTGGCTATATAGTATCCCCATCTTATGTAGCTAACAGAGCCATGTTTACATAATCATCTAATCTCTTTGGTGGTCTAATCTCTCTCATTTTTCTATTAAGATCAAGTTGGTATCATGTAAGATGCATACCAGAATCTTCTTGATGTTGTTCATTTACTTGAGGTGTCATTGCTGACATTGGTTCAGCATCATCTTATGTCAGATCTATTTGATGATCTTCATCAGAGTTGATATTATTATCATAGTTGTTTAAGATGATGTCAAGGAAATGAGTATTTTTTTCAGCTTGATTTGATCTTTCATCAATTAAATCCTTATAGGATTCATCTTCTTTTTTAAAAGTGAGACTCCTTGAGATGAGAGTCTTTTTATCTCCAATAGACCACATCTTGTACCCTTTGATACTTTCAGGTTATCCAATTAGAATCCCTTTCTTTCCTCTTGGTTGCAGCTTTCCATCACCTGTATAAAAGAAACATATAAAAGCAAATTTTCTCAAATGATTATATGATGGCTTTGCATTTGACCATACTTTTTCTAGTACCTTCCAATCTATTGCACTTGAAGGGGTCTTGTTTATCAAATACAATGTTGTGTTAGCAGCTTCAGCCCAAAAAACCTTTGGTAATCCATAACTACTTAAGAGATATCTTACTCTTTCTAGTATAGTTCTATTCATTATCTCCACAATACCATTTTGTTGTGGTGTATAGGAGACTGTCTTATGACTTACTATACCACTATTACTGCAATAGTCATCAAACTCTCTATTTTAGAACTCCAAACCATTATCTATTCTCAACTTCTTTACCTTTTGACCACTTTGATTTTCAACCCGAATTTTCCATTCTTAAAACTTTTCAAACGCTTGGTCTTTAGAAAATAGATCCAGATTCTTCTTGAATAATCATCAATCAAACTCATAAATAGTGACATTATCCTATTAATTCAGGGATATTTGGAGATCCTCATAAGTCTGCATGAATATAGTCTAAACAGTTCTTACTTGTGTGCTTTCTTGTATGGAATACATTTATGTGTGATTTACCAAATACACAATCTTCACATAAACTGAAACTTGATGACTTGAATTCCTTCGGTAACCATTTCTTATGAGAGTATCTAAACCTTTCTGACCAAGATGACCCAATCTGCAGTGCCACAGGTTTGACTCATCTTTTACACCTGCACTGTGAGCTTCACCTATCTCACTGGTGCTTAAGACTAAGTATAACTTCCCATTCTTTTTAACTTCTAAGATGATCTTGTCACCTTTTATTATATGTATCATACCATTCTTGGAATTGAAGGTTGTTCCTTCACTTTCTATAGTTCCTAATGACAGTAGGTTTCTTGAGAATTTTGGAACATACCTCACATCATTGATGGCAGTTATCTTTCCAGAATCTGTCTTTACATGTACAGTTCTAATACCCTCAATGGGAGATGCACTCTCATTTGCCATTCTTGCGGTACCAGCATCATATTCCTTTAGATAAACAAACCAGCCCCTTCTTGGAGTCATATGATGTGTGGTTGTTGTATCTAGAATCCATTTGTTGTATAAATCAATATGTTCTATAGCATTTGCCTCTTCTGCATCCATAGATTCAATATACTCAACTGAAGATGCTTCTGAATTCTTTTTCTCTGCATTCTTAGGCTTCTTTGTACATTTATATTTGAAGTGACCTTCTTCCCCACAATTCCAACAAGTGATAACTTTCCCTTTCCATTTACCTCTTTCTTTTGGTTTTCCTTTCCCTTTCTTCTTATTTGCATTTGAGTTCTTTGATCCAAACTTGCCTTTGTTTTCATTACTTGAATACAAACCTTCAGCTTGGGTCTTAATGGATTTTCCATTTGCATTTAACTCCAACTGTTTTAAGTGTATTGCGTTTATCACCATGTCAAATGTGAGTGAGGACTTGATGTACTTTAGATGTCTCTCATATGCTCAAATTGTCTTGGCAATGACATCAACAACAATATAGCCATGTCCTTATCTGATACCTCAACATTCATATTTCCACAATCAGTTATTATCTTTATGAACTCCTTTATATTCTTCTTAATGCTAAGGGAATCAACCATTTTATAACTATACAACTTATATTTACAGTAAATCCTATTAGGCAAAGATTCTGACATATATTTTTCATCTAAGATCCTAAGCATTCCAACAACCATCTGTTCCTTTATGATTTTTCTCAAAATATCATCAGTGACACTCAATATTATGGTATTTCTTACTTTTCTTTGTTTCTCGACTAGAAGGACCTTGTCACCAGAATCTTTCCTGTCATCAACTGAAGTAGGATCATGCAATAGAGACTCATCTCCTTTCTGTGGTGCATCCAGTTTAGCCTTCATATCCTCTTCATGTGATTTCAATGCCTCCATTAATCCAAGGATCTCAAGATTAGCTAACAGTTTCTCCTTCTAGAGGTTGTAATCAATAGGTCCATCGAACTTCTCCATCTCAATCCTTGAGGATGACATTCTTCTGATATTGAATTTAGCAGTGCAACATGGTGCTCTTATACCATTTGTTGTGCCTTAAGCTCAATTTCACATTCAAGTATCACTCTCAATCGATTCAATTTTGATCATTCTTGTATTGTACAAGAAAAAAACAACGCACAAAACCAAAGAACACACAAGAATTTATCCAATTCTGATTCAACTGAATCCTATGTGTGGCCAAGATCTTTCACTCGAAATTCACTATCAATGGATGAATGAGTTCGCTGGAATACAAAAGACTCTCATCGGAAAAACAAAAATTGATACTCTCTTTATCCCCTGTTTCCTAATCTCACTTCCTCTCTGTGAACAATCACTCACCAAAAAATAGTATCTTTTGTAAAACCGCATTACTCTCTCGAAACTAAGAAAAAACCTTAAAGTATATAAGCTTGATTTGAACTCCAACGACCATAACCACTCGCAACCAACTTTAAAATAATATGTTTTAGTCTTGAGCTTGATGGAGCTTCAAAACCACAACATCTTTATTGCCACTTAAACCAAACCGCAAAACTCTAATATATTTTTTGGTTCAATTTAAAATACATCTGAGAAACCGGTTTATTATAAACCAAATGAATTTTATTTTATAAACCTTTGCATAACAGATTCAATACTTCAACAATATATATATTAGACCGATGTTTAAAACGAGATCATCATTTATTACTTAATTCAAAAAATAACTATTGATAAATAAGATGCATAATACAAATAAATCATCATAAAATAAAATAAAACTACATTTAATTATACATTAAAAAATAATAACATCAATTAATCTAAAAGCTAACATAAATTTCTATAATCAATTAAAATAAAAAGGATGGTGTATATATTTTATCACTTTAAATACAGTATACCAATATCCACAATCCACAATCCACAGTACAGTTACTAAAAGTATAAACACATCCCAAAAACCATATTCAAAGAATTGAAAGAGAAAAACACTTCAAGCTTCACAAACTAATAAACATATATTTTTCCTAAGTTTCATATTTTTTTTTTTCCTTTTGTTAATAAATTGAAGGTGACTTTAAATTAACTATCCAGTCTTTGTGTTTCTATTTTCTTGTTTAATTAAAAAAACCAGTAAAAAAACAAAAAAAAAGGAGCTAAACCCCACGGCTAGTTATCTGTTTGTACTGTCTCAACGACTCTATTCTCTGCAACTTCATGTCTTCATTAAATTTCTTAATAAACTCCTCAGCTCTCCGATTCAACTCGTCCTGACTCAGTGACGGTTCCTTCTTCATCTCCGGAGACTGGTAATAATTAGTCCTGTCCTTAAACGTCTCTGATTTCTTGTAAACCGGTTTCGATTGGCCGGAATTTTGACGGCCAAACGTATCAGATCTCCGGTATAACTGTCTGGTCAACGGCGTTGACTTCCCTTCAGTTATCATCTTCCAAGTATTTTCCAGTGTCTCGTTCTGCTTCGGTTTCGTTACTCTCAAAGCTCTCCCACCTGAAAAAAGAGGTTCTTAAGTTAAATTACAAATTCGTCCTCTAAAACCAAAGACGCGTGTAACCGAACGCCAAATTTGAATTTTCGAAATTACAATTTACAGTAACGTAACATGACGTCATCTTCTTCCTAAGTTTTTAAATTTTCAAATATGGACCAAGTAATAATACCTTCTGGATTATTAGCTTTCACCGATTTCCGGTGGCCGAACCTTGAGGAAACCAGAGGTTTCTCAGTTGGTGGAAGATTCTCCGATCTTGTCATGCTTGGCGGTAGATGATTCCAATTTGAAATCGGCGGCAATATGACATCATCATCATCTCTTCCGGCGTCTATCAGATCTGAACTCTCCGTCAGAATTACTCTCTTGAGCTCCTGTTCAGTTTCATCTTGTTTCTCCACCACTGCCACTGCATCAGTTATCTTTTCCTCCTGATCGTCAAACTCAACCGCCGTGATGGCTTCCGGTTCCAGTTGCAGAGACGGTGGAGTCGCAACCACGAAACCGAAATGTGCATCCGAATCCAAATCCTTTACCTCCAGTATCCGCGGAGAACCTTGATGGCCAATCGGCTCCGTCGGGATCTTATAATCGCCACCGTAAACGATCTCATCGTCTTCCTGGTCATGGTGGTTACAGCTTCGGTAATACTTCGAAGAAGCAACGATAGTGATGATGATTCCATTGGTGACGATGTAGAGATACGGAGGTGTCAGCCACGACATCAAAGAACTCCACAGCATCGGAGCTAGCGACACTGAGAAATTAACAGCCACAGGAACAGAAACCTTCACCAATAGTCCTATGGAGGCGACGCCGCTAGAGATCAACACCGCCTTAATTGTCATCATCCACGACACCATATTCTCCGGTTGAAGCTCTCTTCGATTTAAGCTCTTCTCTCTTCTTTTAAGATTGTGTGTGTTGGTATGGGGATGAGTGTACGGTTATCTTTTTCTAATTTATATAGGGAAGAGAGGAAGGAGCCTTTGAGTTGATATGCACCGTTTGATCTATTATTGATTAGATGGACGGTTTAGATTAGTGGAGAGCGATAGCAAATGGGTCCGGGTAAATCACACCCTCTATTTTAATTTACATTATCATGATCCATGTAATTAACGATGAGCATAAAACTAGTTATCTCTTACGTGTAAATATATGTGTAATCAATTAGTAAATACTTATGTTTATAAAGGGAAAAATTTGAAAATACTCGAATTCTTTAACTTTTGTCCGTTTAATACATAAATTTGTTTCGTTGTCACAGTTAAGTTGATTAACAAAACTGTTAAGTTGACTTACAAAATTTAGAAAAAATTATAATTTTATATTGTTTGAGATTTAGAATGGTAACAGATGAAAGTATGAAAATTAATATGGCAACAAAATAATTTCGTGTATTAAACGGGTAAAAATTTAAAGAATTCATGTATTTAAAGGTTTTTTCTTGTTTATAAATGATGATAACTCTGTGATGAAATAAACTTTTGGAATTTATAGAGATATATATTATAATTTGTAGTATTTTGGTATTAAGCTTTTGTGTATATATATATATATATATAATTATTACGGTAATAAAAGACAAGTGATTGTCATTTTTACTTGGTTATAACAAGATAAGGAGTTAAATATGAAAATTCATTGTGCAAGTATAATTTTTTTTTTTATATAAGAATTTGAATTACTAAACTGGTTAGCTGTGATCTAAAAATCAAAGTGTAAAAAAAAAAAATGTGACCGACTTTAAGCAGGGTAAGCAATGGTTTTAGCATTGTGCTTATAAAAACTAATGACGATGTTTTTCAATTTTCAAATATTAAATATGGATTTATATGGTAATATTCTTAAGTAAGTTGTTGCAGTAGTGATGTGTACATATAACCAAATGAGTCTAGAGGCCCAAGAAAGTGTTATACGTTAATGACATGAGCGTAGGATCAAAGCACAGACTTACTAAATACAGGTTAACATTAAACAACCAACGCATTTTTATTGTAAGTGTAGTCTTATCGAGAAAAAAAAGTTCTATATAGCTTATGGACTAAGTCTCTTTGTATATTTTAATATTATTATCTTGACCAACAACATTCACCTAAACGTTTTGAACGGGAGTCAAAACTGAAGATATATATTTAATTGATTTATAAATTGGACATAACTTGTTCTTGTTTGTGAAGTGTTATAAATTTTACAAATAGTATTATAGTAAAGTATTGAAAGCTGGAGATAATAATAATAAAAAATCATGGACTGAATTACTGATTAGTATTCTACTAGTTTTATCATGAATTATGAATCAAAAGATAAAAATTGGTTTTAGGTAAATCAAAAGATAATTATGAATTGGATGATGATACAAGTATAACATTTATCATATTGAGAATAATAAACTATGAAATCGACTTTAGGTAAATCAAAGGGAGCTTGCAAGTTCCAACGGTCAAATATTTGGACCGTTAAGATTGTCCACTAGTAGAGAGCCCCACTGCTCGTGTCCAGCTATTGCCCTTTAGTGCTCCAACTCTAAAGTTTACATTTTCTATTACTATTTATTGACTAATATATGTTTATCATTTTCCCCTTAATTTAAATTTCATTGTGCACAGTGCACAAACATTCTTCTTCTTTCTATCAGCTTCGTTTGAACTAAGGTGGATATTCAAATTACGGTTCGAGTTCGGATTCGGATCAGATTTAATCAAGTTTGTATCGGATTTTGTTTTTTTATACTAAAACCTGATATGGAATCGAGATTTTTTTGTTTGGATTTTTCGGGTAATTTAGATTTGATTTTGTATGTTGAGTTTACGGTTCGAAATATTTGGGTAACATGAATGATTCATGTAATTTGAGTTCAAAATTTTCAACTAAAAACTGAATTACATAAACCTAAAAACCTAAAATACAACCAAAAACCTTAATTACCTAATAAAAATTACATATACATATACATATATATATATATATATTCATGTTTTTAGGTATCTATTCGAATTTTGATTCGGGTCCAGTTCGATTTGGGTATTTATACATAAAATTATAAAAATCGTTTGAGTTATTAGAAATTATGGTTCGGTTTCATTCCAGGTTTTTCGGTTCGGTTCGATTCTAATTCCGGATAAAGTGCCTAGCCCTAGTTCGAACTGTGAAGACAACATAGACTTTTTGGACATATTTTTTTAATCATAACTGAATCGATAAAATCCCACTTATAATCAATTCTTATAGTGCAAGGCAATTACTAGAAACTAAATTATAATGGAAAAGAATGAAAAGATAAACTTTTAATGATTTGACCAAAAACAATTTTCTAAATAGAATATGTATAATGTGAAACTATGAGAGAAAGCTTAAAGAAGCCATTAAAAGATAAAATTTTACTTTGTATTTGGATTTTTAACTTTTCCAATTATAAAACATATCTTATATAGAAAAGACTAGACTTTTGTTCTATACTACCAGCTCATCATTTGCACATGATCTCTATATTACTTAGACAATCAAATTTGTTAAAAAATAGAATTGGTGAATGAGCTGTCACAATTGCTTTATCATTTTCTCTGATTTTCAACTTATCCGCGCTTGAAGTCGTTGTAACAGAGAGAGAAGACTTGGTGGCTTCAGAAAGACTTGGGCTGATTGTTGTGTCGATGGCCCAACTTCAAATTATTGACTATTTGCAGAAGCTTCTGTTTGAGATGGGGTGTTTTGGTTAATACACCCCCTCAAGTTTGTGTAGGGAGGATAGAAGACACCAAGCTTGGATCTCAAGACTGCAAATGGCTTATGAGGTAGTGACTTTGTAAAAATATCTGCTAGCTGCATAGAAGAAGAGATATGTTTGACAATAAGCTCACCAACAATAACCTTTTCACGCACATAGTGGTAATCAAATCCAAAATGTTTAGATCTTGAGTGAAGAGCTGGATTGGCTGATAGATAAACATAATAGTTCAGGCAGCTTCTTTAGTGGAAATCCAATCTCTTTTAACAGAGACATAAGCCATATAATTTCTGAGGTTGCAAATGACATAGCTCTATACTCAGCCTCTGTTGAAGATTTGGATACAGTGTGCTGTATTTTTGCTGACCATGAGACAATATTGCTTCCTAGAAAGGTACAAAAACCGCATGTGGATCGCCTGGTTTCAGAGCAGCCTGCCCAATCACTATCTGAGTAGCAATGGAGAACAGAATCAGAGACATTGTAGAGATTAATGCCCATTGTTGATGTGCCTTTGAGATATATGAGGATGCATTTAAGTAAGAGGAAATATGACTTGGTTGGTGCACAAACAAAGTTCACTGCATACTGTATATATCAGGTCTGGTAAGGGTGAGATACTGAATTTTTCCAGCTACACTTCTAAAAAAAGTTGGATCAAAAAAAAATTCTTCATGTTCAGGTTAGTGATCCAGCTTGTGTGGTAGAGGACTAGAGACTGGAGTACAATTTTTCATTCCAGTAGTGACCAATAAGTCTTCAATATACTTTGCCTGACTCAAGAATAGCCCTTGAGAGTGAAATGAGGCATGTACACCCAGAAAGTAATGTAGAGTGCCAAGATCCTTATCCTAAACTCAGAATTCAGCAAGACCGGAAGCTTTTGCAGATGAATGTTATTGTTTCCATTGAGAATCATATCGTCTACGTACAGTAACAGAAACATAACATCATTTCCACTGATGTAGACAAACAAGGATGGGTCAGAGAAGCTGCATTTGAAACCAGACTGTAACAGAAATGAACTAAACTTATTGAACCATTCCCTTGGAGTCTGTTTTAGGCCATAGATTACCTTTTTGAGTTTGCAAAGATGAGTAGGCCTCTCTGAATCTTCAAATCCTGGAGGTTGTCTCATATACATTGTTTCTTGTAGTTCACCATGTAAGAATGCATTTTTCACATCAAGTTTCTTAATAGTCCATTTGTTAATGACTAATATGTGAATAATGGACCTTATTGTAGTTGTCCTAACTACTGGACTAAATATTTCAAAGTAGTCAAATCCTTCTTCTTGTTCATACCTTTTAGTAACTAGCCTTGCCTTCAATTTATCTAAAGTTCCATATGTCTTTAGTTTGGTGCGGTACACCCACTTGCAGCCAAGAGGATTAACTGATTCATTTGGTGGAACTAGATCCTAAGTATCTGTTTCAAGGAGAGTGTTCATCTCCTCTTGTATTGCTTTATTCCATCATGCATATTTAAGAGCCGAGTTGACAGATTTTGGCTCAGGATAATTGTCCTTAACTGTAATCAAAGCATATTTTGGATTAGTCTTGATTATACATGATTTAGACCTTGTTGTCATTGGATGACTAGTATTTGATGCGGGTACATTAACTGGAGAAGAATCATGATTGTGAACTGAAGAATCATATGAATCATATGTAGATGATGTATCAGTTTCAGAAGCTTCTGATTGAGATGTTGAGGATTCAGTTAAATTTTCAACTTGTTGGTCATTGTTGAAATGCTATGTGTTTTAGACTGGTGGTAATTGTGGTTGTAACCTTACTGGAATATCTTTTGTATTAATAGCAACTACACTTGAAGAAACTGGTAAGCTGTAAAATCTCCAAGCTGACTGAAGTGGTGAAGTGGCTGCTGGTAATAAAGATTTGTAAATGTCTGAATAGGGAAATAAAATCTCATCAAATATTACATGTCTGCAAATGTAGAGTTTCCCTGATGGAGGATGAAAGCATCAATACCTTTATACTTGACATTGTATCCGAGAAAAACACAAACTAGAGACTTGGGGTCAAACTTACACTTAGAGTATGATAGAAGATAAGGGAAGCACTTACAACCAAAAGAGAAGTATAGACAGGTGGTTTTCCCCATTAAAGCTTCATATGGACTGATTTGGTTGTTTAATACAGTAGAAGGAAGCAAATTGCAGAGATAAGAAGCAGTGGCAAATGCTTCAACCCATAAGTATTGTGGAATCTTGCTGCTAAACATCATGGTTAAACGAAGATCTGTAATGTGTCTATGCTTACGCTCTGCTAAGCCATTTTGTTGTGGGCTGTAAGGACATGAGATGAACTGCTTAATACCACATTTTGTTAGATGAGAGGTGGATATATGACTTGTGTATTCACCCCCCTCCATCACATTGAAAAGAGGCAATCTTCTGTTGGAATTGATTTTCTACCATTTGTTGAAACTGAGTAAATACTGAGTGAAAATCAGACTTGCTTTTAAGAGGATATAACCATGTGTATCTGGAGAAATTGTCAACAAAAATCACATAATAACGAAAACCTTGTGCATAAACTACAGGAGCAGGACCCTATATGTCTGGATGTATTCGTTCTAAAGGTCTACTAGATATAATATCATATGCATAAAAAAGAAGTTTGCAGCTCTTCCCTAGTTAACATGCTTGACATACTTGTGTGCTTGTCTTATTCACTGTAATTGCTTGAATTTTAGAAAGTTGAAGAAGAATATCATGGTGAGGGTGTCCCAGTCTTTGATGCCAGATATCCCCACTAGTAGATTGATGTATGTTTGAATAAAAGGCCATAAACTGAGCATCTTCCAGCACATAAATATCCTTATGTCGTCTTCCTTGTGCCAGCACCTTGCTTGTCTGTTTGTCCTTCACAAACACAACATTATTATCGAAAGTGAACTCACAAGGATAGTCACTGGTTAACTTAGAAACAGAAAAGAGAGGTTTAGTAATTGCTGGACAGACTAAGACATCATTAAAAGGTAGTAACCTTGAGAAGAAGTTAATGCAATTGAACCAATATGAGTAATTGGTAAGTAGTCTCCATTACCTACTATGACAGCATCATCACCTGTGTAAGGTTGATAATTTTGTAACTGATTTGCAAAGTTTGTGATATGAGCAGTGGCTCTTGTATCAGGATACCACTCAGCTCCTGGTATAGCTTCATAATCAGAGATCTTCATGGTGGACAATGTTGTGTGAACATCTTCTGTTTGATAATTTTGGTCAAATATGTTGTAGAATTTGGCATCAGAGTGACCATATCTACCAAGTAGGTCTATTTTTGTTGTTTTCAGAAGTTCCAGAAGAAAATTGTTGTTGAAAACCACGGCCACGCGTGGAGTAAGATCCATTCCTTCCTCTGTTTCCTCTGAAATTACCTCTGCCATTAAAGCCACCTCTTCCTCTGTTGCCATAACCACCACGATTATAATTATAAACATGTTATGTTGAGGCTTCAATAGCCGAGTTATTAGCCTGCAACTTATCATCAAATCCAACCAGCTTATAGGAGACATCCTCAAAGTTTTGGTCTGGATTTATATCCATTGAGTTCTCAATCATAGTACAGATGGACTCATATTATTTCCCTAAACCATTGAGTGTTCCATAAATCATTTCCTGTTCTGAGACTGGAAAACCTATGGAATCTAGTTGGTGACACAAATTTTTAACTTCACTAAGATATTCATTCATGGTTTTCAGCATTTTTGCTGTAGATCTGAGTTTTGTTTGTAGATATAACTTTCTTGTTGCAGATACACGGTTATACTTCTTTGATAGACATAGTCATACCTCTTGAGCAGTGTTTAGACCATAGGATGCACATAGAGCTTCTTAAGAAAGAGATCCTAGCAGCCATAAACGAACGAGTTGGTCTTTGCTTATCCACTTAGTAAACTCCTGGTTAGCCTCTTCTCTAACCACTTCTCCTTCTCTTACTATTATGGTTGCTGTTGGTCTCATTGAGTCTTCTGTAACATGACCCATTAGCCTCTGACTTGATAGAAACGACTCGAACTACGTTTTCCACAGCAAGTAGTTGGTGGAACCAAGTTTTAAGGTCACACACTGAGATATACTCAGAGATGATGAGTAGGAATCTTGGTTAGCTTCCATGGCTCTGATACCATGTGAAACTATGAGAGAAAGCTTAAAGAAGCCATTAAAGGATAAAACTTTACTCTGTATTTTGATTCTTAACTTTTCCAGTTACAGAACATATCTTATATAAAAAAGACTAGACTTTTGTCCTATACTACTAGCTCATCTTTTGCACATGATCTCTATATTATTCAGAGAATCAAATTTGTTAAAAAGTAGAATTGGTGAATAAGTTGTCACAATTGCTTTATCTTTTTCTCCGGTTTTCAACTTATCTGCGCTTGAAACCGTTGTAACATAGAGAGAATATTTGGTGAGCTTGGTGGGCTTCAGAAAGACTTGGGCTGATTGTTGTGTCGATGGCCCAACTTCAAATTCTTGACTCTTTTGCAGAAATTTCTGATTGAGATGCAGTGTTTTGGTTAATCTATAATACCAAAAATCTGATAATGAGATAAGCAAGTTAGAATATATTCGATAGGCTAATCTACTAGAATTTAGAAACAAAGCCATTAAAATGATACAATGATAGATAGCCCAAGCTTATCAGAGTTTGGTACAATGCTAAAAGAGATTTTGAAAAAGGAATTTGCTATCCAATTTTTTCAAACAAACTTGATAAATGTCATTTAATCTTGTGACTTTTAACAACAATTAAAAACATCAGTTCACACTAAAGCGAGTCCTGGTGCATCTACCAGTTCCAAAAGAATCTTCACACAAGATAAAAAAATATTAAATATGTTTAAGACGTTGAGTAACTCCTTCGGCTTTATAGTTATTACGGAGATTTGTTTGACGCTTTAGACCATGATTATTGCAAGTTTTTTAAGGGGTTTTAAGGGGTGGAGCCCACATAAAAATTAAAAATCCACCCCCTTTGTCTCTAAATTAGGATCTCATTCTAACAAAAATCGTGGGCCCCACTGACACGTGGTGGCCCACGATTGGTTGAACATTTTTTTATTTTTTTATTTTTTTTTTAAATGAAAAATTAAAAACTAAGAACCCACATTTGGGTTCTACCATTAAGTATGCTCTTATTAGCTAGTTTTCAAGTTTGGTTTTGGATATCTCTAAAAAGGTGTAGGCGACGAGTGTGGTTTGATGTACTATCTCGTGCTTACGATATTTATTATCGCTCTGATGTTAGTCATGTTTGTTTTTGTTGTTGTCGTAGTTATCTCCATACTAATATTCTTTGTAATTTTTGTAAAGCAATCATAAAGTAATTATGAAATTTTTTACATTTACCAAAAAAAAAAAAAAAACAGTTTGATCCCTTCCGAAAAAAACATCTAAACAGCTAAACCAAACAAAATAGTAATTGTTTGATGCTAAAAACGATTCGAAGGAAAGTATAAACCCATCAGCTCTTATTTTAGTTTTTGTTGGTAACTGAGTTGCAACCGTTTGACCAATATATATACATATATATATATATATATAAAACTTGATTCGTCAATTAGAATGCTATAACTAGACCAAGACTCAAATACTTTGGGTTAAGAAAAACATACCTAACCCCAACTAAAAAAAAACAAAAATTAAGGTCTGAAATAGCACCATATGTTTCTTATTTATGTAAAAAGAAATCCATTTAACAGCTTAAAAAAGAAATACAATTTGTTTACAAGAACCAACTAGATGGAATTTAGTTTTGAAAGCCTCATAAGCTATAACGTTAAGTTTTAATTATCTTCTACTATTTTATTTGATTTTCTTCTATTTAATTTCAAATTATAATTTAGTTACTAGTAATTGTGTTGGTTTTTCTTCATGTAATTTTCACCTAGTGAACCTCACATAATAATTACTACAGAAAATAGAATTCCATCGATATGATACGTCTTGTTTATACTAATGATACCTCTTGTGTGATAAATTATGGAAAATTACAATCAATAATAACTTTATATATATGCTATATTTAAGTGTATAACACTAGAAGTTATAATTAATATACAATTTTCATAAATACAATTATGTTCTTTCTCATTTTCACTCTCTCTTTCCCAATTTTTCTCACTCGCTCTCTATATCACTCGCTCGTTTTTTTTTCATCTTCTTTCGATAATATACTGACTACTCATTCAGATAATCGGACTACTAAAATCTATTTTTGGGTTGAGGATTTATATCTTAGGGTTAGAGTTTATATTTTGGGTTTAGTGTTTATAATTTATATTACTATGTTTAGGGTTTATTTTATATTTATGTGTTTAGGATTTATATTTTGGGTGTAGGGTTTATATTTTGGGTTTAAGGTTTATATTTTGTGTTTATGGTTTATATTTTGGATTTGGAGTTTATATTTTTGGGGTTTTGGGTTTATATTTTAGGGTTTTGGGGGGTTTGAGTTTATATTTTTGGGGGTTTGGGTTTATATTTTTGGGTTTTGGGATTATATTTTGGAGTTTTGGGTTTAGATTTTGGGGTTTGTGTCACTATTTACTATCTCATAAAATATAAATTCATATTAAATAATTTAAATCATGTTAGATGTAGAAAAAATATGTACTTTTTAAGATTAAATTTTGTAATTTTATAATTTGAATTTATATGAAATTGTTGGCAAAAGAAATTAATAGGGTGGAACTTTTACGAAAAAAGAACAAAAAAAAACAAAAGAAATAGAAAAGAAACGAAGGAGAGGATGAGATATATGTGTGTTATATTGTTTCCAATAAACTAAGTCATATTTTTAATATTTACTCTACAACTAGTTTTCTAGCTAATTGACCCACAAATTATCTTCATCTTTGTTGAAATTGGGATAAATACTTTGGTTTTAAATCACAAAGAAATTTCTAAGAAATAACAAAAGAGGAAAACGATAATAATATCTCAACTGTCAAGTTGGACTATTGTTTTGTTCTGATGAGTAACCGTCAGTTTCATCATTTAATGCTCCCTCGACTCCTATCCACGCGCTTGCAAATTCGCGTTACATGATCAGATGACGTCATTCTTGTCGGCTGGAGTACATGGAATACGACATGTGTCAATTTAAGAGCAAACGCGTGTAAGTCACGCTCTGATATTCGCGAGTATGGATAATATGCCTTTTTGATTCCGGTAATTTCTCGTTGGTCGTAACGGTTTGAGGAGAATCTGTGAAGATCCATTACTTGTGCACCGTCATAACTACAAAGAACTGACATTTGTCGCTTTAAAGAACTTAAAATTTGGTCGGAGTTCTTCTCCCTTTGACAAAGATAATGTGAATATAAATTAATATATGGATAAATCGGTTTGTAACGAGACAAATGTATTAAATGGTGATACATACTAACAAAAGGCGTATACGGTCTTTTTTTTATAAGGTGCACTAGATTTCTAATTAAAATTTTTTTGAATGTAACTATTGTTATGTGGATCAACATAAAAACAAGGAAATTATCGTGCATAATATGGAAATTCATAAAATACAACGGATGCAAATGCTCCTATAATTAATTATTCAAATACTTTTGTGTTTGCATACTAATCTTGACTGTTTATACTATAATCATTTATGTCATTATTAATTAAGCAAACCAAAACATATGACAACATTCGATAAATATAATAGAATATACCAACTTTGACTTCCTAACGT
>OVBE01007939.1:0-17853 GCA_900406425.1 Iberis pinnata
GAAAAAAGATATATATATATATATATATATATATATATATATATATATATATAATTACCATACATATTAACCAAAAGATTGTCAAACTCGTTGTCTTGTTGAAATGCTCCAAAAACCGAAATATATTCAAGAATTGTAATATAGTGGTTTGAGCTAGTTTGTCTTTGTTTTCATTTTGTTTGAATTCAAATTAATAATCTTGACAAAAAAAAAACATAACTAATATTTTCATCTTTTAATTCTTATGAAAGCTTTATGCACCAACAACATTAGCACCAGCTCGTGACTTCTGGATGCTACGTTACACATCTGTAATGGAAGATGGAAGCCTTGTGGTATATATATACATTATGAAATCAACCTTAACTTTCTTGTTTAATTTTTCTTTCTCTTGGGAATATGCATGATAATGAATAAAATCATCAATGTATAGATATGTGAAAGGTCGTTGAACAATACACAAAACGGGCCAAGTATGCCTCCATCTCCTCATTTCGTTAGAGCAGAGATTTTACCAAGTGGCTACCTTATTAGACCTTGTGAAGGTGGTGGCTCCATTCTTCACATTGTCGATCATTTCGATCTTGAGGTACTAAACTTAGTTCTTGTTGTTTAAAAGTGAACCTATATTAATACATCTTTTATAACATTATATTGAAATCTTTTGTAGCCATGGAGTGTACCAGAAGTTCTTCGTTCCCTTTATGAATCTTCAACGTTACTTGCACAAAGAACTACCATGGCCGTAAGTTTCCTATAACACATTTTTGGGGTTAAATTTTTAGATGTTGAAGAGATGTTGACCAGAAAAAAGATGTTTAAGAGATTTTTTTGCCATTTAAGTGATATTTTCGCGTTTCTATTGAGAAATTCATATTTTTCGGCATAAATTTTGATTAGTTAAATTAGCTTAATGATATTTTATATTCCCTCTGTTCCATAGTGTAAGATGTTTTAGAGATTTCTATTTGTTTTAAAATATAAGATGTTTTCATCTATCTAAGACAATTTTAAAGCTATTAAATATTTTATAACCAATAATAAAATAATTTATTTTTATTGATTGGTTGAATTTTTTTTAATGTACACATATTTTAAATAAAAACAAGTTTCTTAATCTACGCGCTTTTAACTAAAATTTTTTACATAATTAAACAAAAGAAATAGAAAAAATATAAATTAAATATGTTTTTGTGTTTTACTAATTAATATGTAAAGTTATTAAATATCAAATGAAATGAAATAGAGAGAGTATCAAGGAACTTATTATATCATTATGCTCTTTATAGGCTCTACGTTATTTAAGACAAATATCTCAAGAGATTTCACAACCTAATGTATCTGGTTGGGGAAGAAGACCAGCAGCACTTAGAGCACTAAGTCAAAGACTCAACAAGTAAATCTAAAATGCTTCTCACACTTCTCTCTTTACCTTCAAAAACACACTTCTAAATTAAAACTAAATTATTGCTTATATATGTAATATTAGAGGATTCAATGAAGCAGTAAATGGGTTTAGTGATGAAGGATGGTCAATGTTAGAAAGTGATGGTATTGATGATGTTACACTAATTGTAAACACATCTCCAACAAAGATGATGATGACTTCAAGTCTACCATTTTCTAATGGATACACTTCTATGCCTAATGCTGTTCTATGTGCTAAAGCTTCCATGTTATTACAAGTAAGCTTAACATAGAAAGATTCTCAACATTTTGATCATTTTTTATTAAGATGTTTTTGTGTTTTGTGAATGTAGAATGTTCCACCATCGATTCTTTTGAGGTTCTTGAGGGAACATAGACAAGAATGGGCAGATAATAGCATTGATGCTTATTCTGCTGCAGCTATTAAGGCAGGACCTTGTAGCTTACCAATTCCTAGACCAGGGAGTTTTGGTGGTCAAGTTATTCTTCCTCTAGCTCATACTATTGAGAATGAAGAGGTAAGTTGACTAATGGATCCTCATAATCAAATGTATATAAGTATGTTTTTTCGTTATTTTGATCGATAAAATCCGATTCATAAATCAGTCTCTATAAGGAGAATACATGGAATAAACTTTTGTGGCTCATAGTGCAAAGATGGACATTTAATCACTTGACTAGAAAAATAGAAAATCTAAAGTTATGTTTTTGTTATTGGTAGTTTATGGAAGTGATTAAGCTTGAGAGCTTGGGGCATTACCAAGAAGATATGATGATGCCTGCTGATATCTTCCTTCTACAAGTAAGACATGATTGTTTCAAACTCCTTTTATGTGATTACATTTGTGTTTACATGTTGAAAAGAAAAATAACTCACATCTTAGAAAAAAAAAGGAAAATTTTCTACTAAGTATTGTTCCGTCATTTAGGCAAAGTTAGGTCTAAAATTTGGGACGAGACAATATAACATGCTCTAATCTAAGATTTAGAAAAATTTATAGATTTTGGCTTAGAATTTTATAGTCAATAAAAAAGATAAATTTTTTTAAAACCAAATAGTGATAGTGTAATGGTATGGATTGAATTAAGGCAGGTGTAAATCCACTAACCATGAGTTTGATTCTCACCAATAATTAATTTGTTATTGTTTGACCAGATGAATATGGAGTCATGTTTTAGATTGAGTCAAAAAGTAATTGTTGGTACTATTTCTTGGAAGATTAGTTGGGTCTAGACCTAAACACAACTACATTTGTGCTTGTGGTTAATTGGCTTTATTATTTACAATTTTATTAAAAATATTTTTAAAAATTGTAGTTTTATTTGCAAAAAAAAAAAAAAAAAAAATCACCAATTAAAAAAAANAACAAACAAATTGAGATCTAATTCTTCGTTTCTTAATTATTCATTTTATTACAACTAATTGTATTTTTATTGTTTGATGATTTTTAGATGTGTAGTGGAGTAGATGAGAATGCAGTTGAATCATGCGCAGAACTGATCTTTGCACCAATTGATGCATCTTTCTCTGATGATGCACCGATCATTCCTTCCGGTTTCCGCATCATTCCTCTAGATTCCAAATCAGTAAGTACCAAAAGAAGTTCAAATTCCAAAAATACCACATACTCCCAAAAATATCATAAACATAAAAAATGAATTTAACAGTTTAAAATTTAAAATTTTGAGTTTAGGTTCACTAAGCAGAGTTTAGTGTTTGATTTTGGAGTTTTAGGATTTAAATTATAAATTTTAAAGCTGTTTCAAATTTGTGGTATTTTTGGAACAAAAACATTTTTGTAGTATTTATAGAACTTTTAGGAGTGTGGTATTGTTGGAATATACATAATTTTTGTGGTATTTTTGAAAAGTCTCTAAATTCAAATTACAATTTACAATTACAATAACATTTAATCAAATCAAACTATATTTATATAGGAGGGATTAAGTCCTAACCGGACACTAGACCTAGCCTCGGCTCTAGACATTGGGAACAGAACATCAGGAGACTCATGTGGTAACAGAGGAAACTCAAAGTCAGTTATGACAATAGCATTTCAGTTAGCATTTGAGATGCATATGCAAGAGAATGTAGCATCAATGGCTAGACAATATGTTAGAAGTGTGATTGGTTCGGTCCAACGAGTCGCGCTAGCTCTTTCTCCTTCTTCTCATCAGCTAAGTAATGGTGGCTTGCGTCCCCCGCCTGTGTCGCCTGAAGCTCATACATTGGCTCGATGGATATCTCATTCGTATAGATGTTACCTTGGTGTTGAGTTACTTAAACCTAATGGAACTGATCTTCTTAAGTCTCTCTGGCACCATTCTGATGCTGTCATGTGTTGCTCACTTAAGGTCATTTTCTCTTACTCTTTTCTCATTTATATTATAAATTTAAAACCAATCGGTAATTATTAGATTAAATATCTTTTATATATTAGTACTAGTAGTCCAAATTTTATTGAAAAAGAAAATTTTGCATTCGTATAACGAGTTATCAAATTCAAACTCTGGAATCGTAAACAATCAGCCGAAATTACAATTAGTATGTCACTTGCTCCTCTTTATATTAATATTTACCT
Source organism: Iberis pinnata (assembly GCA_900406425.1). Classification (NCBI taxonomy): domain Eukaryota; kingdom Viridiplantae; phylum Streptophyta; class Magnoliopsida; order Brassicales; family Brassicaceae; genus Iberis; species Iberis pinnata. Next base: position 4,011 of record OVBE01007939.1, read on the forward strand.
TTTTAATTACACATGTGAAATATAATATATAATACTTTCCTTAAAATAATAACTCATTAATCTTCTAATAGTTTGACCAAAATTGTTGTGACCAAATACAGCATCGGTCTTTAGACCAAACATGAGCTTGCGGTCCATTTTTATTGTTTAAAATTTTTGTTTAAATCGGTCTATTTTCAAAATTTTGGTTTAAAATCTGGCCTATTTTTCTCATTAATTTATATTGCGGCCTTTAATATCTTAAGACCGGCCCTGGATCAATTTTATATTTAACTAAATTAGGTTGAGTTTGATACGATGTTAAGATTATGAGTTGAAATTCAAGTCCCATCCACAATTAGTAAAGTGTCTCATATATTTTTACATATCTATTAGTCTTTTGTCTTTTTTTTTCTGATTTCAATGTGAAATATTATGTTTAGCAATAAAATTATACTTGTCCATAACAAGGAAAAGGGATTGGTTTGAACATTGCAGGCTTTACCAACGGTATTTACATTTGCAAACCAAGCCGGTTTAGACATGTTAGAGACAACATTGGTTGCACTTCAAGATATCACTCTTGAGAAGATCTTCGACAATAATGGGAAAAAGACATTTTGCTCCGACTTCCCTCAGATCATGCAACAGGTTACATTAAATCTACTTATATATGCATTAACATAATTGAAAATTTTTATTCGTGATGGTGTCGATTTGGTAGATCAGATCGGTTATAAGATTTTAAAACTCGCAATCTAAAATAAAAAATAAATCGTTTTTCATAATTTTTTCAAAAATATTGCTTTTTAAATTAAAATTCTAAATTAAATAAACGACTACAAACTCTTACTCGCTATGTGTGAGATTATGACCGACTTCGAATAAATTATGTGCAATAGTGCCGATCTTGTAGATAAAAATCGGTCATGAAATTTTTTAAAGAGCACAATATAAAATAAAAAATGATTTAGTAACTTTTGAAAAAAAATAAACAAATTTTTTAACTAAAAATTTTATTTTTCAAAAATAACCGCAAACTTCTACGTCTTCCGTATCAATTTGATTGATGTTTTAGACATTTTTTTCTTGTATCAAAATGATTGATTTTTAAGTTTTCTATACATATTTCATTAATTAGTTACAAAGTTCCATAAATATTAAATGAAAAAAATATTTGAACTATTTGATTTCTATTGGTTAATTTACATGAAAATGTATATAATTTATTAAATCAAAATAAATAAATATTTATTGATCAAAATTAATTATTTTTTTAATATGTGTAAAATTTCTAGAACATCAAACAAATTGATACGGAGGGAGTATGCCATAGCGTGGATCTTGTAGATCAAAATCGGTCATGAAATTTTAAAGCGCACAATTTAAAATAAAAAGATATATATTCAGTTTTGCATAACTTTTTTTAGAAAATGAACTTTTTTATATATTTTGAAACATAACCGCAAACTCATATTTGTTCTGATTGATAACAAATGCGTATACGAATTTTATGGGGTGGTAACTAATAATAAGAAGTTTTGCAGGGGTTTATGTGTATTGATGGAGGAATATGTATGTCTAGCATGGGAAGAGCAGTAACATACGAGAAGGCTGTTGCATGGAAAGTGTTGAACGATGATGAAGATCCTCATTGTATTTCCTTCATGTTCCTCAATTGGTCTTTCATTTGAATTTTTTTTTTTTTCAAGTTTTTTTGTTTAATTAATCATCAAAAACATGGAGACTTTTTTTTGTCAGAGATATATTTATATATATACTCTTAGTTTATTTGTATTTAGTTATATAAAGTCCGGAAAATGGGTATCATCTCCAATTTGAAAGTGTTTATTTTATTTTCTTATCTTTTCAACACTCCTCTTAGTCCTTAGTTACAAATATCAAACTTACAAAAAAAAAAAAAAAACCGTTATGGTCTAGAATGGGTATTTTTGCTCACTTTCAAAATGAAAAATTTTCTTTATTATTATAATTTGTATTTTAGAGAATCTGATTAATAAATTTCACGAATATGAAAGATTTGAGACGTGGAAAAAGATTCAATATATTTTCCAGCAACTTTTAAGATTTTAGAATCATGATTTTCATGAACAAATGATAACTAGATGATCCCATTTTTTAAATTTGTTAATTTATCAAAAAAATAATTATAGGGTCCAAAATTATTTTTAACCGGAGTTTAGAAAACGTGTATATCATGCTAATTATTTCAAATAAATTCATAGCGCATTAGTCCAAAAACATTGCGGAATACTATCTTTTTTTACTGACGAGAGAAATGATTTTTGCAATCTATGTATTTTATGGGAATCGATCTCTGGCATGCACCAACAAAACGACTATTCCTCGAGTGTGATAATCACTAATCCAAAATAAAATAAGAATTAGGACCATCCTAGACTGCTATAAAGAGTTTTGTTGAATAGAAAAGATTTCTATAACCAATTGGGTGGTTTAGTGATAATAACACTTAAAGAATAGTCGTTTTATTGGTGCATGTCAGAAATCGATTCTCCTTAAATGCAGAATTACAAAAATCATTTCTCTGGTAAGTCAAAGATAGTATTACATTTTAAACTTATTAGAAAATCTGATAAGTAGATTATTTGAGAGTATCACACATCCTAAAAAAAGGTTTAAAGTCTCGCCCTCAATTCTTTCTAACTTCCCAAATAAAAGAAAAAAAAAACTTATATGAAGAGTTTTTCATATATGTACAATTGTACTTAACTATTAGTATTAGCCCCACTTTTTTGTGGTGTGCTTAGAGTCCCCTTTATATCCGACTCTAGTTATTTATTTCAAAACGTATTAACAACGAGTGCATATATATGGCAAGCAAAATCCAAATAAAGCTTAATGAATTCATTAAAATTCACACCAAGAAAATTATACTGACGTATTGCTCATGGAATCCATTCCCAAGACGAATCAATTCTTATAGCATTTGATTCTTTTCTTAAAATAAATATTTGTAATTAATGCTGATGTTTCCAATACAAGATAATATCTGTCTCATTGTGTGGTTAACATTCTTTTAGAATATTTTTTTGTATGGTTAAATATTCTTTTAGAATATCTTTCCTAAAATATTACTTACTATCTTACTGTCAGAACATTAGGTGCAATGTAACAACAACCAAAAAATGAAGCTAAAATGCAATGGACCAAACTATCAACAAAGAAACAAACGTAAAGGAAATTTTCTTAATAAGTTATATATCAATAGAAAATAGATAAATATTTCCTTCGGTTTTTAAAAGATTGTCTTTTTAGATTTTTCGCACGTATTAAAAAATTTACGTTTTCATAAAAATAACATTAAGTATTTTAAATCAATCTTTAGAAAAAATAGTGCAACTATTCTATTGGTCAGAAAAGTAATAAATTTTTGTATTGAAAACTTAAATCGACATTCTTTTTGCAACAAAAAATAATAGCTAAAATGATACTCCCTCTGTCCCATTATATAAGACTTTTTGGCTAAAAGCGCGTAGATTAATAAACTTGTTTTTATTTAAAATATTTACACATTAAAAGCATTTTAACCAATCAATAAAAAAACTATTATTTTTTCATTGGTTATAAAGCATTTAATAGTATTAAAATTTGCCTAGAAATATGAAAACATCTTATATTTTGGAACAAAGAAAAATCTCTAAAACATCTTACATTATGGGACGGAGGGAGTAATATTTTAAAGACAGAGGAAATATTACATTTTTCCATATCTATCTGTAATACTCACAAAGAAATTACATGGAATCATGGATTGAGAAATGATTTTGGTCAAAAATTTAAAGATTTATTTATGCATTTTTCTCGAAATCGAAGTTTGAATCTACCTAGTTATAAAATCATGTATTATAGAGATTATTTATATATCAGAATTTTGTTCAAGTTCAACATTGAAAAATTATTATTTATGAAAAACAAAAGATACCACAATGTTGTAACCTATTGAAAAAAAATTAGATGATTAGATTTATTCGATGGTTTCATTCACTAAAAAAAATTAAGAGTTTGAGCTCAACTCTTGTAGTTAATTATATAAAATCAAATTTTTATTTGAGCTTTTAACACAAATCCATCACCCACATATTATTATTTCTATGAAAATAAAAAATAGAAAAACAAGATTTTAAAGATTTGCTTCCATTTTAATTGCCATATGATTAAGACAAAAATCAACATAAGTTTCAAGATCTTCCTTCTTCCAACCATCAACAGGATCAGCTACATACGACCACTCAATACAACAATCCACTTCATCTCCACCGTCCATTTTCATGACTTTGACCGTCGCAACATAAGATCTAAACCCTACGTTATTCTCAAGGATCTCATAGCTTAAACACCGTTCGATTGAATCAATCTTGACCAAACGTTCATTAGCCCATTTGGTTATGACTTCTTCCTCTTCATTAGCTTTAGTAGACGCGACGTAGCGGATCAAACCTGGTTCACCATCGTTTCCTTGGACACGATGACACGTGTCAACATCTGGAAACCATTTGTGGATGTTGCAGAAGTCGGAGAAAACAGACCAAACTTGCTCCGCCGTGATGCCGTTGACTTTTGCGGTCTTTGTACTCTCCCACTTAGACGACACCGTTTCTGAACCCATTTTGACTTGTTGTTTTAGTTTGCTTTGGTGTAATAGTTTTCGAAGAGTTTGGTAGACAACAAAGAAGCTATTTATGCTCAAAAAGTTAAGCTTGTCGTGTATAGTATAGTTACGAATTTACCCTTTTGTTTTTTTGGTAAACTAATTGTAGCCCAATAAGCTTACAAGCCCAAAGCTAAAGTACAATAATCACAATCCATGTTCAAAAGCCTTTTGTGAAACCCATATAACAACCAAAATTTTAGCTAGGAGGTTGAAGATTTGTGGTACGTGGAATGAGGTCTAAACCATTTAATATAATTCTTAGTGATGCGCATTTAAATCGAAACCTTGTTTATTTGGTTATTTCGGTTCAATTCGACGATTATTTTTTTTATTCAGTTTTTGGTTTGGTTTGGTTTGGTTCAATAACAATTTTATTTTATACTAAATTAACTGAACAAATCATAATTAATCGAATTAATCAAAAATTAACTAAAATTAATTAAAATTTACATTTTTGAGCTGAAAACCCGACTTAAAAAACAAAGAACCGAATTGAACCGAATCATTGTTTGGTTCAATTCGGCCAAAAAATCCAAAAAATGGAACTGAATAAATTAAATTCCCGCCCTAATAATTCTAACATGTAAAATTTTTTTAAATTTTTAGTTAAATTAAGAAATTTCGACCGAACTCATACATTTTCCCAACGAAATTTAAACAATTTTTTCCAAACAAATTTCTTCATAAGGGTGATGTGTATATAGGGGTGTTCAATGTGGATATCGGGTCGGTTTCGGTTCGTTTTTATTTTTTTGGTTTTTCGGTTTTTTAAAAATAGCTACCATCTTTAACCATATCTATTTCGGTTCGGTTCGGTTTGGATACCATCGGTTTTCGGTTTATTTAATTTTTTACCAAAAACCATATATATATTTTTATATTTATTTTTAATTTAGTAAACATGTAAAAGTTCTTACTGATTGATATATTTGTACATAAAAAATGTGATAACAAGTAAAAAAAATAGTTATACTAGCTCCACATTAGTTATAAAGTGATAAAGTAGAAAATTCAAACTTCAAAAGTTAAACGTTGTCTTTAGTTTGTTTTTTGGTAAATTAATTGTAGCCCAATAAGCTGACAAGCCCAAAGCTAAAGTACAATGATCACAATCCATGTTCAAAAGCTTTATGTGAAACCATATAAACAGCCAAAAACTTTAGTTGATATTGAATGCAAGAATGATCTTTTGAAACATTTATTTGATGATTAGGAGGTTCTAGACTTCTAGATCTGTGGTATGTGGAGTGAGGTCTAAACCATTTAATATAATTCTTAGGGTGCACATTTAAATCGAAACCAAAATTTAATTTAGTTAATCTGATTCTGTTTATTTGGTTAGTTCGGTCCAATTTGGCGACTATTTTTTCGTTCGGTTTGGTTTAACAATAATTTTATTTTATACTAAATTAACTGAACTGAACTGAACCGAATTTGTTAAAACTAACTGAACAAATCGTAATTAATCAAATTAACCAAAATTAACTGATAATTAATCAAAATTAAAATTTTCAAACTGAAAATCCGAACTTTAAAAATGAAGAACCGAACCAAAGCGAATAAATCAGATGTCCGCCCCTATTTATATACCAAATTTCTCCTATTTGTAAATCTAGTGACATTCAATACACTTATTTTGAATTAATCATATCGATGGTACTTTAAGAATTTTAACATTTAAAAACCATTGTTATTTTTAAATATTTAGTTAAATTAAGAAATTTGGACCGAACTCATACATTTTTCCAACGAAATTTAAATAAAAATTTTTCCAAACAAAATTCTTCAAAAGGGTGATGTGTATATAACGCAGTTTGAGTTGTAAAATCATGTGCAATCAACGCATAAACAGATAAAAAAGAACACATGTGTTGAGCTACCAAAATTAGCAGTTTGCCATTTTAATCAGCTAAAGCCCAAATAACTCAACTTTCTCCCAGTAAACGAATTTGAATTTGGGAGAATTTCTTTTGGAAGACTACCTACTTGGTGTGAAACCATTATACAGTTAAAGAGAGTAGAAAAAACACATAGAAAACAATAATATTTTCTACAATTTCCTAGAAAATTGTATTTTCTATCAGTAATCTACTATAACATGGATGTTATTGTGAGTTTCTTAAGCAAAACTTCTATTGATAATAGCCAATCACAAGAATTTGAAGACACCAAGCTATATACAAACAAACAATTTATTAGCGCGGAACTCGGAAAAAACCTAATATCTATGTCTCCCGAAGCCAGCAATGACTGTGTTTGCCGGCGTTGCCACTTCTCTCTTTTTATCTGCTTTTCCATTTTTTCTTTTTTGATGTCGTTGTCGGTTAGTTTTTCTTTAGCTTTTTCGATGTTGTCTCTCTCGACTTTATTCGGTGGTGTTAGCGGTCGACGACGCCATCTCCAACTCTGTCTCTGCTTTCTTTCTCTCACCTTCCGTGTCCTCGATGTTTCACATCTAGCTTCACCGATGTTCCTGGTTGCGATGCTCAAATCAAGATTTGGGTTGTTTTTGTCTCTTCCACCGGGCGCCTCTGCAAGGATCATTTGGACCTCAACTGGTTTTGCTTTACACGTGAGATCTTTTAGATCTGTTTGTGCCGAGCAAGGCCAAATTTAGATACTTTCTTTAGAGATTTTCTGATGTGTTCGGTCCTGATAGCATGTATGCGTCGTCTCCTTTTCCTTATGAACTTAGTATCGACGTTTCTTGGTGTGAGATCTCACCAACCACTTGGATTTGATCTGCTTTTGTTTACTTTCCTTGGCGTCGATGCCAGTCGTTCATGTTTTCTCTAAAGTTGATGTTGGTTTGTTCTTCTTCGTCAACATTAACTTCGATTTCTTTCAAACAATACCTTAGGAAAATTCCTTTGTTCTTAAACGCACATATTTTGCCCTCGAGTGGCTTGGTATTTTTGGCATATTTGATTCAGGTTGGTCCCTTTCATATAATTCATTTACATTATTTTACTGTCTTGTGCAGTATGTGGTGCCATTTTTGTTTTCAAATCTGGACTAACAGTTGGTTAGAGTGCATCTCAACCATATTTACTCTCATTGGTATAGTTTCTTTGGTTAAGTACTTACTCACTCGTTTAAGGATGTTAATCAAGGTTTTCATTAATTTCTTGCATTGGGTATCTTTGAGTATGCCTTACTTCGGTTACTCCTTAATGGAGTTCTCTTTGTTATTATTCCTTTTCTTAGAAGGAAGAATTTGAGTTCAGTGAAGAAACTTTTGATCTATCTAGTTTTCTATTCATGTGTTGTTAGGTTTGCAAACTCATCTCGTGGTGATACATGATGGTTGTTCTCCAAAGTTCCTGAAATTTCACTGTTTAAAGGTTTTGCTATTAGGCGACATATCGTCTTTGCAATGATTTTAGATTCAAAGGTTGTCGAGTGGCTTGTTAATTCTGATCTTTTCAAAAAAAATTTCAATGAATTTCTCTACATTTGTGTTGTTACCAAATGGTTTAATATCACTTTTATCTTGTTTTCGTTTGTTGTACGTTCTCTTTTGTTTCCATGAACTTTTGTACTATAGAGTCTACTCCTCCACTGTTTTAATATAACAGAATTTATGATTTGACAACAAAAAACTTCTATTGATAATGTTGACAAAAAATTGTATTTAAAAATGCGGTTTGGGTTATAACTACCATGCAAGCCTACAAAATTCTAGATATCATAAGTTTTGGGATATATCATTGTTCTTATATCATCTTTGTTAATACCCGATGACATGGCGTAAAGCATTCTTCCTAACGAAAATCGTATTGAATCCAACTCTGAAATTAAACCACTAGTCCAACACATTTAGTCAAATCTACTTTTTTTTTTACCTTTAGTAAAATCCCAAAATCTTCAACTATATTGAATTCTTGTAATATTTCTATGGAATTTTATCACGCAGAAGAACTATATATAGTTCCTAGCAATCTTTATATAAACAAAGGTTAACTATATAGCACAAAATTAATATGTAAATTTATTTTCAAAAAAAATTAATAATAGGTATATGCTTTAACTTGTAGTTGACAAAAAAACAAATGATTCTATTTCGATGGATCAATAATTCTTTTTAAAAATACTGTTTATATTATATTCTAATTTCTGGTTCTTTCCAAACCAAAGCTTTTTAATCCCACTATCCGACACTACAAAGATACTCCACTAATATAGAAAATTAAGAGCCATTTTTAACATTATAGTAGCAAAGTAGGGATCCTATATCGTTTAGTCATCATTAGCTAAACCCAAAGTCTACAGAAACCGTACATTATTTATACTCAAAAGTGATAATTATTAACCAATCTTTTGTTAATTAAAAATATAAAGGATAATGTTAGCCACCAGAAGTGCTACTAGATCATTAAAATTCAACAAATTTGCGTATTATCCGGTGTGCATATGAACTCACCAAACTTCTGATTATGTATATTTGCATAATTGGATTAAATATTTTATCACAGTATTCTGAAATACAACAGATCGGTCCAGTAACTCAAACTCCATAAATAAGAAAAAATGCGCGAGTGCCGGCCTTGAGGCCAAGCATGCCAAACACGAGTTTGCGACTCATTTTTATTTTTAAAATTTTAGTTTAAAAACCGGCCCATTTTAAAAAATTTCGTTTAAAAATCGGTCAATTTTTTAATTTTAGATTGTAACCTTCTAAATCTCTGGACCGGCTCTGATCTCACGTCTGATAACAAGACAACAACAGTGACACAACCACTAGACTACTTGAAGGTTTATTTTTCATTGTAAATCGGTATTGGATAAGTACCAATTTATCGTAGAAATAATATCGATTAACTGGTTAAAAGTTTATTTTTGTACATTTTTCGCTGACGTAGTTGTGAAATCCTACTCTATAAATTTTAATTATGGATCAGATATTATCAAACGATCTAATTAACGAAAAATTAAAGTGTTTTTTGTTGTGTGTAGGAACTTTATCAAGAAATTTTAATACATGATAATATTGATATGTTTAACCCAAAATGATATTAAGATATATGATCTATTAAGAAATGTAAGTGAGATCAAAACTAAGTTAAAACAAGTTGATAATTTGCAGAGTGATTTGAAAACTTGTGCTCTCAAATAAACAAATCGACCATAATTGAGGCTTGCTAAATACACAAAGCAAAAAAATAAACAAAAGAAATGGAACCACAAATAAAAAAAGGTGGACGTGACAATGACACCAAATAGTAATGGAACTAAGCACAATTTATAAATCTCAAATTCTAATGTGCAATCTAACATAAATTTTTTGATTACGGTTACATAATTTTTTTTAAATAGACCATTTTCTTAATTAAAATTTTTAAAATAGAAAAAACTGCAAACACAAGCTTGCTTTGATTTGCCTCAAAACCAATTTTGCTTCCTTGCAAAAAATATTAAATGTGATAAAAAATTACTTTTTTATCATGAAATTAGAACGACAAGATCTCGTACTAATTGAAGATATCTATAAAATAAAATAAAAAATTATCTAAAAATCGAATTCCAGTAAATAAAAGGGGAATTATCAAAAATACCACAAAATTATGTTTATTCTCAAAAATATCATCCTTCTAAAAGTTCCAAAACGCCACTTTTTTTCAAAATACCACAAAAAGTTTTTGTTCCAAAAATACCAAAAATTTTGAAATCACTTTAAAACTTCATATTTAAATCCTGATACCCCAAAACCAAACCATATTTCATTCAAAACTAAACCATAAACTCTTTAGTGAACCCAAACAGAAAATTTTAAATTTTTATCTGTCAAGAAACCTTGTTTAGTGTAAAACGGTAACTTGATTATTAAGATTGGAGGCTACGTGTTTTATACAAGAGACTTAAGCGTAAACCTACAATCTAAATTACAAACGATGGATGGCCCAATACCCCCGCTCAAGGTGGAGAGTGGAGATTACACACACCCAGCTTGCCAAGAAAACCGTCAAACTCGAGCCTTCCTAACGCCTTCGTAAAGATGTCTGCCAATTGTGATTTGGTGGAAACATGTTTGGTCTTGATAGTTCCTTTGATGATCTCGTCACGAATAAAATGACAATCATTACCTACATGTTTTGTCCGAGCATGATAAACCGGATTGGCTGCTAAGTTGATGGCGGAGAGTGAATCAGAATGAAGTACGGTTGGGATGGAAGAGTGAATACCGAGTGATGGTAGTAGTTGTTGCAGTCATAGTATTTCGCTAACCGTGTCGGCCATAGCACGATATTATGCTTCGGCAGAAGATCTAGAAACAACATCATGCTTCTTTGTCTTCCACGAGATTGGAGATCCACCAAGTTGTATAAACCATCCCGTGAGAGAGCGGCGCGTTAGTGGAAAAGCTGCCCAATCAGAATCACACCAAGCAGATAATACTAAATCAGTTTTAGCTCGCAAAAGAATACCTTGTCCCGGAGCTTGCTTGAGATAACGAACCACTCGTAAAGCCGCGTTCCAATGTATTTCCTTGGGAGCACTCATGAATTGAGAGAGAATATGAACATCATATGAGAGTTCGGGTCGAGTTACACCAAGATAGATCAGTCTACCTACAAGCCGCCGGTAGCGTGTAGGATCCTGAAGAAGCGCACTCTCGGCTGTTGCTAATTTGTGATTCTGTTCGAGTGGGAATGAGACCGGCTTTACGCCAAGAAGACTGGTTTCAGAGATTATGTCAAGGGCATATTTGCGTTGGCATAAGTAGATTCCCATCGGACTTCGAGCAACTTCAAGACCGAAAAATAGCGTAAAATACCAAGATCCTTCATTTTGAAACATGAGGCCAAATATTCCTTGAAATCACGAATTACAGTTGGTGTAGTTCATGTGATTATTAAATCGTCGACATACACGAGAACATGTAATCTTGTGGCATGTCGAGTGTAGGTGAAGAGTGAGTGATCATGACTGTTTTGGGTGAAACCATAGGACGTAAGAGCATTTCTGAGCTTTGCAAACCAACAACGCGGCGCTTGTTTTACCCCGTATAAAGATTTCCTCAAGCGACAAACTTGTGTTTTATCGGATGTACGGAAACCGGGTGGGAAACGCATATAAACATCTTCTTCTAAGTTGCCGTGTAGGAAAGCGTTATGAACGTCCATTTGGTGGACTTCCCAATCTTGATTAACAGCTTGTTGTAAGAAAACCCGAACCGTAACCATCTTTGCAACGGGTGCAAATGTCTCGTCATAGTCAAGACCCTCGGTTTGGTGATTGCCCAAAACTACTAGACGAGCTTTGTGTCGCTGTATAGAACCATCAGAATTGAATTTCAAACGAAATACCCACTTAGAACCAATTGCTTTCTTTCCCGGAGGCAACGTTTCAACAGTCCAAGTATCTTTGTCCTCTAGGGCGGTTATTTCAGCTTGAATAGCACTTCTCCAATTACCATATGTAATAGCCTGTTCATAAGAACGTGGTTCTGCAGTTGATAGCACAGCCATTAGATAATGTTGATAATTTGTTGAGAATTTAGATGATGAAACAAAATTATCAAGAGGAAATGATGTTGCTGTAGGTTGAGGATGATGCAGAATTAATGTCACATAGTCTGCAAGTCTGATTGGAGGCTTTCTGTTGCGTTGACCGCGACCCATATTGTCAGAGACAATGGCTTGAGCCGGTGGAGATAAGTCAGGTTGCGGTGGAGATGCCGTGACAGGGTCAAAAGCAGAGTTTGACGTGATCAGTTCAGCCGCTGAATCATTTAAAGAATCTGATGCAGTAGGAGTTACAGAATCATGAACTGATTCAGTTGCAGAGTCTGATGATGGTATCGTCGTAGTTGGTGGCGGAGATACTATTGGCGAAGATAATGGCAAACCATCTTCAGTATAAGCACTCGGCGATTCCAATGGCAGAGAAACAGGAACAAAGATTGGTGTAGCAAACGGGAACACAGTCTCTGTGAAAATAACATCCCGAGATGTCGTGACTTTCTTTATGGACAGGTCATAAATTCTCCAACCTTTCTTGCCGTAAGGATAGCCAACAAAAATCGATCGCGAAGAACGAGGCGCAAATTTGTCGCCGCCGTGACGTTGGTTGTGCGTGTAACATAAGCAACCAAATACCCGGATATGATTGTATGGTGGTGCACGATTTTACAAGCATTCAAACGGAGTTTTGCCTTGGAGTATCGGAGTCGGCGTTCGATTAATGAGATAAACCGCTGTTTGAACACACAAACCCCAAAACTCAATAGGTAGTGATGCTTGAAACCGTAACGCACGAGCAACGTTTAGGATATGGCGATGTTTGCGTTCTGCTCTACCGTTTTGTTGCGGAGTTCCGACACAAGACGTTTCATGGATGATGCCTTGTTGTCGGAAATAATCGGTTAGACAAAGAAATTCAGTGCCATTGTCACTTCGAATCACTTTTACTTTTCGTTCAAACTGTCGAGCTACCATTGATATGAAATTCTTGAGTTCAATTGGTGCACTCGTTTTGGATGGCAAGAGATAAATCCAGAGAGCGCGAGTATAATCATCAAGAATTGTCAAAAAATAACGGGATCCACACATCGCTGGTGTCCGATAAGGACCCCATAAATCACAGTGAACTAATTCAAAAGCCACTGTAGTTTTATTCTCACTTAATGGAAAAGAAGGTCTGCTTTGTTTAGATCGAATACAAATATCACAATTGTGATTTGCAAACTGTTTAGCATTTGAAGAAACAGAAAACGGTAGAGATTGCATAGCTTTCACGGACGGATGACCCATTCGACAATGCCACATCTCAAACGAAACGACCGAGGCAACATTAACCGTAACAGCAGCATCCATTCCGCGAAAAAATATAATCCATTGACTTCCTCACCCGCTCCAATCAGCGTCTGAGTAGTGCGAGCCTGAACAACACAAAGACGATCAGAGAATTGGACTATAGAACCACAATCTTTTGTCAACTGAGAAACAGAGAGAAGATGATAATGCAGTCCATCTACATAATAAACATGTTGTAGTTGTAGAGAACCCATTCGAACTCTGCCTTGTTTATTAGATATAGTGAATCCACCATCAGATAGTTTGATAAGAACATCTGCCATAGATGTAACTTCAGTAATAAAATCCAATGAACCCATGGTAGTGATGTTTTTTTGGATGGTGAGATGATGGGAGAACGGTTTGGTTTTCCCTA
>OVBE01007940.1:1968-17853 GCA_900406425.1 Iberis pinnata
TTCTTGATCGGCAAGGGACGATCTGCAATCAAAGAGCAAAGGAGTTAGTGCGAACAAAGGAAAATGCGAAAGTAACGTTAATCTCTACCAACGCGCATATTCCATCTCATAGAATAGTTGTAGGCGCAGGGCGGGACAGACGCGTCGTTGACCTTCACAAAGAACCACCGACGCTGCCAATCCCAGATCTTCCTAGGTACCCCGCCGACGCACTTATACTTGTTCTTCCAGGAGACGTAGAACATGCCTGTCGGACAGCAGACTTTGTCAACCGTCCTCATACTGGAAACAAACTGCGTCGCGTCGGTGAAAAACGCAGTGCAAACTTCGACCCCAACCTCGGCCGCTAGAAACAGCATCCCCACCAAAGTGCGAATAGATGCTACTGTATGCTGTGAAATGCTCATGCGATGCTTCGCACAATACGATACAAAAACCTTCGGTATTGGGAACCAAAGCCGCGCGCAGGCGAAATAATCTTCAAAGACGGTGAAGTATCCCTGCGGAGGATCCCATGGCCGCTCCATCGGGCTGGGAACCCGAAAGACAAGATTAGGATCGGTGAAGCCGCACGCGATCGACATTTTTCTAAGACGCGCCTTGGTCATAATTGATGGTCGGACGCCGGTAAGATTGTCAACGTCCGGCGGAGGAGGAGACGAACCTCCCCCATCTGAGCGAGGGATAAACGACTCAAACGTTGGCATCGTCGCACCAAGCACAGCATCGTTGTTTGATGGAGTCGTTCTTCTCTGCGTAGACGCCTTAGCAGCGGTGCGCCTCTTAGCGAGGACTTTGTCCCTCACGACCAAAGGAATCATATCCATCGGGTCGTCTTGAGCAGCGTTGCCCCGCGATTCCTCCCTCGTCGACAAGGGAATCGCGTCCATGAGATCGGTCGGAGAGCTCGTCTTACTTATCGACGCGGCTACCCGTCCGGTCGCCTCGGTCGCCTGCCCTGCTGCCCCGCCAGACGAGGTACTAGTGGTCGGGTCGGTGCGACGTGGAGATTCGTCCATAGAAGCTTGTGGGGGGGACTAGAAGACGAACCCCCGGATGAACTGGTGCCGCCACCAACACTCAAACCCATAAGGTCGCAGCCCATAGCGATGAAGAGAATAAAAGAAAACTAGAGAGAGAAAGTAGAGAGAAGGGAGAGCAAAAGTTATACCTTAGAATCAGAAAATGCGAAGTAGANCGACCGGGAGACGAAGCGTCCCGGTGAAGATTGACTGGGAGACGAAGCGTCACGCAAGCGCGCTACCGGAAGACGAACTGGTTGGGACACAGGCAGCCGGTAAAAGAAACTTCCTCGAGAAGCCAACCAACCAACCTCGATCTCAGCGCCGACCGTTAAGGGCACCATTCCTTCAGGATGCGCCTATCGAGAGAAGTAGCAGAACGAGCGAGAAGGACGGCCTGTCGTAATTGAGCCCGACTATTCAAGCGCGTCCGTCGAATCAACTTAACGGCAGTTTCGACGAACTTAGGGGGGGGGGACTTATTGTGGGATATGGGCTCAAACTCCCAGGCCCAATTCATGAAAAAGCCCATAAACCAAAGGAGAAGGAAGCAGCCCATATACCGGCACGTCAGGACGCGCGCAACCAGCCGCTCCAACAGTACATCTACAGTCCCCTAGGCGCGACGTACAGTGCCCTACCAGATACATCGCCGCATGAACAGAAGTCCTACCAAGCTACTCGCAATGATGACGGTTCGACTATAAATAGAAGATCATTTCGAAGCAAGAAAGGGTTGGATTTTAGAGAGAGAAATTCTAGAGAGAAGTTAGAGCAGCTTCGACGACCTTCTCTCCTTTCGACGAGCTAGAAATCTTTTGTAAACGTTTTCTATTCTCAAAGCGCGTCGGATCTGTCGACGCGCCTATTCACTAATTGTAACTCCTTTATCGAAAACGAACCTAATCTTCGGATCGACGATCCTAGATCCAACAAAAACTATATGCAAACTTGGCTTTCTTCTGCTACTTATACAGATCAGACTTTAGCAAAACTGCTGTAACTTTTTATTAAACCTGTAAATTGACTTAAAAACACTTCCATATAAAATATAACTCATTTGGCTATCTTTCCTAAATTTTCAGCTTGATCAAACGGTTGAAGCTCTTTCAACTTCTGACGCTTATGTCCGACTCTTCATCTGCATATCTCTTTTTGTACCCAAAACATCCAAAAATGTCTAACTCTTCTCCAAACCCACCTAAAACCTGGAAAAGATTCGATAAATGATTAAAATTCAAAACAAACTTTTACTGTTTAAAGACCTTAGACTTAATGTATTAAGAGTCAAAACTTGTTCGAATTTAGAGTGTAAACTGTTGTTCTTTACGATATTTTGAGAATATAAGTCACTGTTTAATTCAGTCTATTATATTTACTCCAATGTACTCACATTTTTTTTTTTTATCTTATTTGAATATTTGTGAGTAGCTTTAAGGGTTAATCATGGGGCTTAGGATCTTTCTATTTATCAAGTTATAATAATTGATTGGTCTTGAGAAAATTCATCGCGATTTTGGGTAGTTTTAAGCTAAAAGTTGTTCGACAGAATTATAGAATGAACTTGGGTGTGACCTTTATATTTCTAGCCTTTGACAATGGTTTTCTAGGAAGTTTGGTAGACTTAGTAGTCTAATCTTAATTCATGTTAGTCACTTAGATGAACAAATGAGAAGTATATCACGTTTTTGGTTAGTTGTTTTAATCCTAAGATCGGGTCTAACAAAGTCATAATTAGCATTTAGTCTTTTTTTTCCTATCGTTGATATGGTTTTCCAATGGCATAACTAGTATCCCATTATTTGATTGTTAAAACCGAGTTTTTACTTGTTTGCATTGCTTAGTTTAAGTTAATTGTTAAGGCTTAGATTCAAGATCATCTTATTTTAATTTAGGTTAATTAGGATATTTAATAACTTATTCCGTATATGTGTTTTCTCCATACTTGTGTACTTTTTTGTTGTATTTCGTCCACTTCTTGTATATGATTGATGTTAAAACTTTTATCTGCAGGCATTGTATATCATAATAGATAGACAATAAAACATTATTTTTTCCACAAATTCTTTTACAACCAATTCCTTCATACTTAAGCAAATAATCTCTACTCTTCCTTTTCAGAAAGAAAGAAAGCAATGGAACAGTATAAGAAGAAAAAGAAGGAGAGAAATACAAAGAAAAATTGATTTCACAATAACCATTTACAAGTTAAAAAGGGGATGGTAGTAAAAAGAAGAAAAAATATGAATATTATATGTGACTTATGCGTTACTCTTCCATTTCTACTGAGTCTCCACCTGCAAAAATAAAACAAAAGTAAGATTTGAATGAGAGTAACATAGGAAAAAGAAAGAAGAGGAATTAATTACCGGATGTGTCATTTATAGGATGGTTCTCAATGCACTTGAGTAAAAACTTAAAAGTCTCGACCTCACAAGGTATGGTTAAAGCGCCGCTATGATCAAATCCATATTCTTGCTCAGCTTTTTGGAGCAATACCTTGAAAACAGAATGGCTTAGAAAGTTGGTAGGTATTACAAATCTCCGGAGCTCGGGTCCAACATAAACCGCCAAATACCCTCTAGGGACATCAGGTGGTGGTTCGAGACAGTGACAAGTTTCCTCATCTGAGTCACAAGTTTTCAAATTGATAACAGGTGAAATTATTGCCGTGTGATTTCTAGCTCCCATCTCCGACTTTGATCCTATTGTGACACTTTGCCATTTTTGCAGAATCTCCTTTAGCTTCACAATTTGCCTTATCCCGCTTACCTTTGCCGCATTGTTTTCATCCATTTTCTCCTACTAACCAGGCAAGCTGCATTTTTAAAATAGAGTCATAACCTTCTTTTTGCAAATGTCCAAAACATTGTCCCGAATTAACATGTAAATTTATATATATATAAAAAAAAAACAAAAATATTGCATTAATCCAGTTAGATCTTAGTAAACTTGGAATCTGGAACACAATGACACAAAATGCAAGAACAAAAATTAAACTACATCATCAATTTCCACCTTTTAATTTTTCTAGGTACTTTGCATTTTTCAACAATCTAAAGAATATTTCTCAAACGAAGAGATGCAATGGATCCAATATGCCATGCAACATTTTTAACAGGATAAACACAAGAATCAATCAACAGTAACTTTATTTACCTTCGTGCTAATTACATATAAATGATTCACAACAACATATAGAAACGAAGAGGAAATGCCATTCAAAAGTATGTTAGCAGCTCCAGAGATTTTTTTTTATATTTTTTTTCGAGAACTTTTAGATTAGAAGATGATGACAGATATTTCGTAGCAACGCAACTAGAAATATAAAAATTAAAAAACAAATTTCTAATTTTACACTTTTTCTAATTTTGGAATTTGTATGTACATTAATGTTTTTATTTTTTATTGGTTTTTCCGCTAGTTACGCCTTTATTTGATTTTATGTTTACAAAATTTTATTCTCTTATATATTTCTATATTGTCAATGAATGAGTCATTTAGGAAATTACGTATATTATAAAATATCATTGTAATTTTGACTATTAAACTAATATTCATTTAAGTTAATAAATGCAAATCAATATTCCAAAATTAAAATTAATTGTTAAAATATCACATTTAGAAAAGATTGCTTTCACTATTTAACAGATAGTATTCACAATTACAAATAAGAAAGGCATTATAAAAGGCGACAAACGATTTTTAAGGCGATTCCCAGCAGACGATTCCGACAGTAAAGCTCCTCCGCCGTCACCCTTCCTGATGGCGGCCGTCCTCGATGTCCAAACCGAAGAAAAAGTCCTCCTTAACCGGCTCGATTCCAGCTTCTCCAGCCACTTCCCATATTGTTGACATGGGATCTAAATCCCCAAATCTCAATGGTTCTGTTGATCCTCCCCATGATCCTCTGGAATCTTCCCATCCGCCTCCTGCTCTTTTTTGGAAAGACCTGCTAGTAGGCACCTCAGGTAAAATAGAGAAAAAATGGTCCTCATTCCTTCTCGCATCTGGTGAGCTATGTGTCCAAATCCCGAATTCGGTGATAGTCAAGAACCAAAACCGGTGGGAAGAATTTATCATTGGCCAGTTTCATGGAGATCTCCCTCCAGAGGAGCCCTTTATGCTATTTTCAATGCTATTTGGAGCAAAAAACAGAGGGATATCTCGGTCTCTCGTATGGGTCCTAGGTCGGTTTTAATCCGGATTCCATCGGTGGTCACCCGTATTCGTGTCCTAAGCCAGGGAGTTTGGCACATAGAAGGACAGACACTCTTTGTGGCTGCCTGGAAACCGGGTCTCATCCCGAAAATGCTAGAACTCACAGAAGTGCCCGTATGGCTCGAATTCAAGGGAGTTCCTCCTCAGTTTTTAACAAAGAAGGATTAGAACATGTGGCTAGTCTCTTAGGACATCCTGTCCAACTTCATCATCTTATTGCGTCCTTACTATATCTTGAAGTAGCTCTTGTCCTCACCATTATTAACCCTCTTTCTCCTCTCCCGGAAGCGGTGAAAGTTCAGTTCAAAACAGGTGAAATTTGCAGAATTGAAGTCAATTTTCCTTGGCTTCCTCCAATCTGCAGCTCCTGTAACGAAATGGGCCACAAAATTAAGCGTTGTCGAACAACCCCGGTTTTATGCTCCCACTGTAATTCTTGGGTTCATGCCTCGGAGGACTGTCGCAGAGGAAAACCGGGATCCCGTACCAAGGATAGAGCCCCTCCAAGAAAGTTTTCTACTAAGAAGACTTCAAAGAAAATGTTTGTACCTGTTCCCAGTCCTGGTACTGATTCAGAAGCTTATGTTGGGCATCGAACCTCTGCTGAGGCCCCTGGACCATCATCTAAGGTTATCAACGCTAATCCCTCATCTTCTAAGCCCCCTCTTGTTGTAGGGAAAGACACTTTGTCAATTGAGCTTCCCTTTCCCCCTCTATCTGGTGTTTCTAAACCTCCTAAGTCACGTGTTCGAGCAGCATCAAAGATACATATTTCAGACTCCCCTTCAGGAAATTCATTAGTATCTCATGCCTCCTCTTCATCGGATGAGCTCTCTAATGATGAAGATAATCCAGCTGTTGATCGTCAATTCATTGAGGTGCTATCAAAAAAGAAGAAAAGGATCCAAAAAGGTCTCCTCAAAAGGATTCCTCTTCAAATCACCGTAAATAATGCAGGGTCCGTTCACTATTTGTTGGAACGTTAGGGGAATATATAAGAGCATTAAGCGTAAAATCCTTCGGGAGTGGCTAAGGTATTCTAGGCCTTCTTTTGGTAGTATTATAGAAACCAAGGTTAAACAACATAGAGCTATTAAGATAACTAACACTATTTTTCCAGGTTGGAATCATGAAGCTAATTATGAATATCACCGTTTGGGGCGCATATCTATTTTTTGGCCTCCTTCTATCAAGCTGCAAATTCATTCTAAATCTAGCCAAATGGTTACCTGTATTGTTGACCTGCCTCATTTCAGGACTTCAATTGCATTTTCTTTCGTATATGCATCTAATTGCAAGGATCTCACTTTGGCAACAAATGAGTTCACTAGCAGCTGATCCTATCATATCCCCATTACCATGGCCAGTTCTGGGAGATTTTAACCAACCTCTCAACCCTGGTGAGCAATCCTCAGGTAGTTCCCGTATCACCTCTGGCATGTCTGATTTTAGATCCTGCCTCCAACTCTCTGGTTTTTCTGATCTGCCAATGAAAGGTTGTTTCCATACTTGGTGGAACAATAATTTGAAAATCCTATCTCTCGTAAGCTGGACAAAATTCTCTTTAATGATAATTGGCTAACCAAATTCCCTCTATCCTATGCGAATTCTGGTGAACCGGATTTATCTGACCATTCTCCAGCGTCTCTTTGGCTTGGTGTTCATACTGCTACCAATCAGCCTTTCAAGTTCTCTAATTTCTTATTGGATCATAAAGATTTTTTGAAGACGGTTGCTGATAATTGGGATCTGCACACCCGCTTAGGGTCGGCTCAATTCATCTTCTCCAAAAAACTCTCGATGTTGAAACCCGCCCTTAAGGAGCTGAATATAAACAACTTCTCGAATCTTGAAAAGAGGGTTAAGGAGGCACATAATAACATGCTATCACGCCAAAAGATGATTATGCAACAGCCGTCATCCGCTAATGTTAATAGGGAAAAGACAGCTCATGATATTTAGTTCCCTTTAGAAGTAGCAGAAGAAAAATTTCTTCACCAGAAATCTCGAGTTAGATGGATGCAGGCTAGAGATCTAAATACTTCTTATTTCCATAGAGTTTCAGCCATGAGAAAAAACTCCAACCAAATTCACTATCTTATTAATCAGGAAGGTGTACGTTTGGACTCCCAAACTAATATAGCGGAGCACTATGTGGAGTATTTCCAGAACATCCTTGGATCTCCCTCCCTGGTTCTTTCTCAGACTAATCATTAGAAGATCTGTTCCCTTGCTAGGTTCAAGTGCTCTCAAGCCCATATAGCTTTACTTAGTGCAGAAGTTACTAACGATGAGATTTACAGCACAGTAAAATACCTTCCTAAAAACCGGGCCCCCAGTTCAGATGGGTATTCGGGTGAATTTTTTAAATTCACTTGGGGGATCACAGGCCCTTATCTTATAGCAGCAGTCTATAGCAGTCTATGAATTTTTTGCTTCGGGCCGTCTCCTAAAGCAATAGAACTCAACTGCTATCTCCTTAATCCCAAAGAAAATTGGAGCAAACAAACTATCTGATTTCCGGCCTATCTCGTGCTGTAACGTAATCTACAAGATTGTTTCAGAGATTCTAACCAAAAGATTGCAAAAAAGTTTTGTTGGAGATGGTCTCTAACAACCAATCGACTTTCATCAAAGGTCGTTTATTAGTGGAGAATGTCCTCTTGGCTACTAAAATGGTACAAGGCTTTAACCGATCCAATATATCTTCAAGGGGCGTTTTAAAGGTTGATTTAAGGAAAGCTTTCGACTCGGTTAACTGGCAGTTTCTAATAGCGGTTCTAAAAGCAGCAGATTTTCCTTCCAGGTATATTAAATGGATTGAGCAGTGTATTTCAACCACCTCTTTCTCCATTTCCGTTAATGGCTCACTCTGTGGTTTCTTTAAGGGTAGTAAAGGCCTCCGACAAGGTGACCTGCTATCACCTCTTCTTTTTGTTATTGCTATGGAAAAGTTTGGCTCTCTTTTACAGGAGGAGTTTAGTTTCGGTAATATTGGCTATCATCCTTTGGGTGTCTGCCCGCGGGTAACCCACCTAGCGTTTGCCGATGATGTGATGACCTTCTTTGATGAGAAAAGTGCCTCACTTAATCATATTACAATCACTATGAAGATGTTTGAAGAGCTGTCTAGTCTGGCCATTAACCCAGAAAAATCAGAGCTCTTTATGGCTGGAATCTCTGCATCAGACTCTCTTATTGCATCTTCCTCTGGGTACCAATGTGATCTCTACCCATTCATTATCTGGGACTTCCGTTGATGCATCGGAAGCTGAGAAAATGTGATTACTCGCCTCTCATGGATAAGCTATCAGTCATATTTAACAACTGGTCCACTAAGTTCCTGTCTTTCTCGGGTCGTCTACTTCTCCTAAAAACAGTTATTTCTAGCCTTACTAATTTCTGGTGTACAGCCTTTCCTTTGCCGAAAGGTTGTATCAAATCTATTGAAAATATGTGTAGGAGTTTCTTGTGGTCGGGTTCTCTGGTAAACTCTCATAAAGCTAAGGTTTCTTGAGAATCTATATGTTTACCAAATTTTGAAGGAGGTTTGGGTCTAAGAAATTTATATCTCTGGAATAAGGTTCTCTCCCTCAAATTAATATGGCAGATCTTCACAAATGGGTTCTCTCTATGGGTTGCTTGGATTAATTATCATTTTATAAACGACCAAACTTTCTGATCCTATAATGGTTCTCATTCTGCCTCGTGGATTTGGGTTTCGTTAATCTATCTTCGTCCTTTCGTTAAGCAACTTCTTAGCTGCTCACTTGGTAATGGTCAAAAAGCCTCTTTTTGGTTTGATAGATGGTGCCCCTTGGTCCACTCTATGATATCGTCGGCCATTCACGACTATCAAGACTGGGTATTCCAATCAACGCCACTATTTCTCAAGATGTTGTAAATAATCCTACCGCGAAGAAGACCTCGTAATCAAGCTTCTCGTCTTATATATGAAACTGTCTCTGCTTTGCCATGTCCTACTCTGTCTGTAGGTGATGATGTTTACTTATGGGGATAAAAAAATGATCTTAAAGACCATTTCTCTTCAAGCCGGACTTGGGAGTTCATTCGGCCCTCTCATGCTCCAGTTTGGTGGTTTAATTCTGTTTGGTTTAAGTTGTCAATTCCTAGACATGCCTTCTTAATGTGGAGCCTAAACCATGATAAGTTACCTCTCAAAACTTGGCTTCTTTCATAGGGTATTGGTCAGAACAATCTCTGTATTGTTTGCAACCGCCATCCTGAAACTAGAGAACACTTGTTTCTTCATTGTCCGTTCGCGGTAAGTATTTGGAAGCTCATCCTACAAAAGTTTGGTCATCCCATTTGTTTCTTTGCCTCATGGTCCTCCCTCACCTCTTGGTTAATGGGTAGATCTTCTCTGCTAAATTCCCATCTCAAGAAAATTGTTTCCCACTCCACCATCTATTGGAAAGAAATTTGCGCTTGCACCACAATACTGCTTCAACACAGACAGCTGTCTTCTCAAGTATAGACCGCTATGTTCGTGATTATCTTCTGTCTATCCAGTTCTCCAAAACGGGGATAGACCTTCTATCTGAATGATTCAAACATGATTAGCTTCAAGATTCCTCTTATTGGTTAAATGTAATTGGCTTTTTATTTTTCTTTTGTCCCTTTATATTTCTTTGAAAAATTGTATTCCCCAGTTCGTTTTTGGTATAAAATTTATTTTTATCAAAAAAGAAAAGAAAAAAACAAATCTGAAAAAATTTGTATGTTGATCCTTTAAGTTTTAAATATATTTCTATACATATTTAGAACAAAGAAATGAATTCAGAAAACTGGAGATACTAAAATGATGAATTTTGCGTTATAATAAAGCTTTTATTTAAGTAATAAGAAGTGTGGTTTTGTTATGAGTTAATTTGAAAATTTTATTCAGGCCATATTTATGTTTTAACGGCTATTTTTCTACATATAACATTATTATGACTTTTACGAATTATTTAGTTATACACTCCTATAATTTTAGTAGTTAGTTGTTTTTACTGTAAATATTCATAAAAATTATAGTTTAACTAAAACTGATTTGTATGTAATCTGCTTCATGAGAATAATTTTTCAAAACCTATAACATCATGTTGTTTCATACTATTATCTCTGATGAAATATGCAGCAATCCTACAAAAAAAAACTAAACATACGGACATGGTAATGTTAGTATGCCAAAGTTAACATTTATTAAACAACTATGAAAATATATATAACCATACAAACAATCATTTATACATAAATGTTGCCATTATGCAGTTTCACAATGAAATGCTAGCCTTCTTACTAGCATTATTATTGTAAATTAGATGCGCCAACATATCATATTCATAACAAAACTGAATGAAAAATGAGACAAAAATAACTTATCTATTATTGTAGTATGCAAATATTTTCAAAACTAAATAAACATAAAATTCAAACGGCATGTACATGTCTATTTCTTACCATGCTTGTGAACCGTACAAATTTCTTAAACCTTCTTTTTTTTTTTCATCTGATTGAAATGAAACTGTATAAGCATTGTTTGAAAGAAAACGGAGACATAGGACAAAGACATAAACAACAAAGGAGGCATAAAAACAAATACATACTAAGAGGCCCAACAAAGATCTGATCCTCAAGCCACGCAGGCCCTCCTTGGGAGATGTACGATTGAACGCGACCGTCTCTCGTAACACTAACCGCTATGGAGGAGGAAATAACATTAGAAGCAGGTGGCTCATAACAAAGTGAATAACTACCAAGAGATGACATCAACTGTAATACATCTTCTATCCAATACTTGAACCTGGGCCAGGTAGTAGGGGATGATAAGGCGTCTACAACATCCTTATTATTGATTACAAAACACACATTAGAGATACGGGTAGTTGCAACACAGTGAATAGTCCATTCCAAGCAACCAAGTGAAGCTTCAAAAGGAGAAGAAGAGATGTCTGGCGCATAACGAGCAAGGAATACAGCTTGACCCAGATGGTTTCGTAAATCCCATGAATAACCACAAAAATCCAGGTTGCGGTTCCAGGATACAACCATATTACATTTAAACCAGTCTAAAGGTGGAGCTTTCCATGACTTAGGTACCTGTATTCCATCCACAGAATGTGCTTCAGATTCTAACAACTGGGCCTGTTGTGAGGCTATAGCTTCAGATTGAGCTTTCAAGAGGATTTGCTCTGGATTGAATTGGACTCGATTGAAGATCCAGTTATTGTTTCCTTTTCATATGTTCCACACAATCCAAGGCCATGAGAGTTTAGTAAAGTCTAGAACCCGACGATCACCTGCTAAAGATAATAGATAATCAAAGTTTGTGTAGATGGAGCTACAAGCAAAACCAGAGGCTACGGTTGGGAGCTTAGCCAAATTCCAGACTCTGCTTGCACCATGACACTCAAACAGAATATGATTAATGGATTATGCTCTATTAGAGCATAATGGACATATCAAATTCAC
The DNA here is from genome assembly GCA_900406425.1 of Iberis pinnata. Lineage (NCBI taxonomy): Eukaryota > Viridiplantae > Streptophyta > Magnoliopsida > Brassicales > Brassicaceae > Iberis > Iberis pinnata. The sequence continues at coordinate 13,689 of OVBE01007940.1, forward strand.
TGTCAGATGCCTCGAATTCAATTTCTCTGCTGTTGGCAAAGCACCAGAAATAGCCTTCCACAAGAAAATCTTGATTTTTGGAAAAGTTTTCAGTTTCCAAATAGCATTCTTTAAACCATCCAGTGAAGGCTGCATATAGACCAGGGAGGCTATCGGATAGGATTCAAGTCTTTGGGCTAGGTCATATCCACTTTTAACAGAATAAGACTCGTTTTTAGTGAATCTCCAAATATCTCTTTCTGGTTTGTGCATCGCTGGTCTGATTTTCATAATTGTTGTCCTATCTTCAAGAGAAAATAGAGCATCTAGAGTGTCAAGATTCCATGAACTTGTGGTAGGACAAATCAGATCAAAGACTTTAAGAAGAATATCATAGAGGCTATTTGGATTGAATGGGGCTCTTGGAGGAGTTAATGGAACCCAAGGTATTGTCCACACAAAGGTGTCTTCCCCATTGCCAATTGCACGTTGTAGACCTTTTCGGAGCAGGTTACAACCATGGAGTATACTCCTCCATGCAAAAGATGGTCTTGAACCCATTTTTGCCTCAAGGAAAAGTTTGTTTGGGTAATACCTGCTCTTCAAAATCTGTGAAAGTAAGTTGTTTGGGTCCTCCATCAATCTCCAAGCTTGTTTGGCTAGTAAAGCTTGATTGAAAATTTCCAAATCCTTAAAACCAAGTCCTCCTTCCGATTTAGGACAACAAAGCTCTTTCCATGATTTCCAATAAATGGGTTTTCAGCCTTGAGATGTACTCCACCAGAATGCAAGCATTGCACTGGTTATCTTCTTTGTAAGTGATTTTGGAAGCTGAAAACATGACATAGCATAAACTGGTAGAGCCATGGCTATTGATTTCAATAAGACGTCTTTTCCACCTTGGGACAGAAACCGACCATACCAGCCTTGAAGACGGGAATCTAGTTTTGCCGAAATAAACGGTAAGAGATCTTTTTTTGAGCCACTAAAACACTCTGGTAAACCCAAATATGTACCTGTACCTCCTTCCTTATGAATGCTCATTAAGTTATGTATTTGCTGCTTTAAACTCAGATTCACTTTATCACCGAAGGTTATCGAAGACTTATAAAAATTGATGACTTGGCCAGAAGCATTTCCATAGGATTGAAGGCAATCTTTAATTTCCATACATTTTGAGATATCAGCTTCACATATAAATAAGCTATCATATGCAAAAAGCAGATGGTGTATGGAAGGACCTTGATCAGTAAGCTGAATGCCTGTTATTCGACCGTGAAGTTCGGCTTGGTTTAGGATATGGACTAGAGCTTCTGCACAGATAATAAAGAGAAAGGGAGATAATGGGTCCCCTTGTCTTAAGCCCCTTTTCGGTTTAATAAAATCATACTCCTGTCCGTTTAGGATGACAAAATAGGAAACAGTTGTTATACAACTCATTATCCAAGAGATCCATCTCAAATAAAAACCCATAGCTTTAAGAATGTCTTCGAGAAATTGTCACTCAATACGCTTGTAGGCCTTAAACATGTATGTTTTTAAAGCCGTATGTGATTCTCGACATAGAGGATTAGTTCTCAAGCCATGGATTGCTTCATGTGCTAAATGGATATTATCTCAGATAAGCCTCTTTGCCACAAAAGCCCCTTGGGTTTCAGAAACAATCTTTGGTAGAATAGATCTCAATCTGTTACATAAGATCTACGATAAGATTTTGTAGGGGATAGAACAAAGACTTATAGGTCTGATTTCCTTCATATGCCTTGGTGAAGGTACTTTTGGAATCACAGCAATGTGAGTATAATTCCATTCAACCGAGAATGAGCCAGAGTTAAAGAACTCATTAATCTCTTTGACAAGCTGATCTTTAACCAGGAGCCAATATTTCTAAAAAACACACTAGTCATACCATCAGCTCCAGGAGCTTTGTTCGCATCAATACCAAAAACAGCAGATTTGACTTCATCTTCTGTCACTTTAGCAACCAGGTTCTGATTCATCTCTGAGGAAACTCTTGGCAGCATTGAGGATAAGGTTGCAGATGAATTTTCCGGATTAGAAGTAACAAACAGTTGGCAAAAATAAGCCACAACGATTTCTCCTTTGGAACCTTCCTCAAAATTTTCAATTCCATTTTCATCACAAAGAACATGAATCTTGTTGCGTGATCTCTGAGATTTGACGCTTTGGTGAAAGAATTTGGAATTTCGATCTCCTGCTTTGAGCCATCTTTCCCGACTCTTTTGCCTCCAATAAGTATCTTCTTGCATATAAGCTGTATTTATTTAGTGTTTTAGATCTTGCATAAGACCTAAATTTGGATTCAGGTTCGAGGATTCCTGATCTAGTTGATATCGTAGTTTCTAAATAAAGGAAAAAGAATTCTGAGAGTTATTCTTCTTCCATAGAGAAAGGCTTATGCGGCAGCTTGCAATTCTATCAAATAACGACTTAGAATCATCTCTTGAGTCCCAGGAAGAATTCATAATAGTTGTGGTCTCGGGGAGTGATAACCATATGCGGTCAAAAGTGAATCTTCCTCTAAACCGGTGTTCTTGAAACTCAAATTTCAGAATAAAAGGCCGATGATCTGATTCCACGCGATCTAAATATTGTACATGGCAGCGGGGGAACATATTAAACCATTCAGTGTTACCAAAGGCTCGATCCAAACGACATTGTATCCATGAGTTGTTCCGATATCCAGCCCACGAGAATCTGTTACCCAAGCTACAAATCTCAGTAAGGAGACAACTATTGATAACATTGTCCTGTCCTTTACCCTTGAAGTCAACCGCTTTCTCTTGAGTTGGTTTCTCTAACACAATCTCTTCACATGAGTCTTCATCATTCTCAAAGGGAATAACCGTCCCCCATCCTGATTCTTATTGTCCTCAATAAGAACTCTTGGAGGAAACTCTTTGCCACTCCTAAGTGTGATGGTATTAATGTATTCCTTGGGGTTGGTTTCAGATTTTCCCGAAAGTTGTCCCATTGGTCGTTTGGAAGTAGAAGTGAATTGAGCCACTTGATTGTCCAAAGCCTTTAAGTGAGAAGCCATGATTTCAATCTTGGCATGTAAGTCATCAGTTTTAGCAGTGATGTCCTTCTTGAAAACCCCAAGATTAATGGCGGTTTTCCCTTGTCCTTCGAGAAGTTGCCTTAGCAATTGGTTAGTTTGATCATAGGCATTAGTAGTAGAAGAACTTCCTTGAGTTTGTTGTTGAGGAGTTGGAGGATTAGAGAAACCCGATGGCTTTGTGAAGTATTGGGGTTTTGGTTAGAAACCTCCTTGATTGTTGTATTAAGACTTGGGTTGAAAGCATTGTTGTTGTTGCTTCGGAGGGTAGTGTTGATCTTGTGGATTAGCAACATTGGGGTTGCGATATGAGAGACTTGGGTTTTGTTGGTAGTTGTGGTACCCTTGGTTGTAACCTTGATTACCCACATAAGCTAATTCCTCTTGAGTAGCTTCTTCTTGAGGTTTGTAGTCTTCTTGAGCATCACCAATAAAGTTGACAGCTTCTTGTTGAGAAAGGATGAACTTGTCAAGCTTTTATTCTAAATATTTGAATTACTTTTTTAGTCCTTATCACTAGCAACAGCTCTAACCGAACGGTCATAGTCCTCCCCATAGTTGGTATCGCTTTGTGCCAAATTCTCAACAAGAAATAAACCATCAACTTCGATTTAGCTAAAGAAATTCCCTTGACTAGCAGTATCAAGCATCGTCCGGTACTAAGGAGCAAGTCCGCGATAGAGAGTACTAAGGAGGCTCTCGCCCGAGAATCCATGATGTGGACATTGGATTGTGTATCCTTTCAAACGTTCCCAAGCTTCCCCAAAAGATTCAGTCCCGCGTCGAACAAATCCTGAAATTTCATTCCGGAGTCTTGCAGTTGGGGAGGTTGAGAAGAACTTGGTGAGAAACGCTTTCTTGCAAGTGTCCCAAGTGTCAACTGAATCAGTTGGAACGTTTTTCTCCCAAGAGTGTGCCTTCTCGCCCAAGGAGAAATGAAACAAACGCATCTTAAAGGCGTCTTCGGTCATACCATTGATCTTCACCATGCTACACAACATATCAAAGTTATCCAGGTGGTCCAAAGGATTGTCATTTTGTAAGCCATGAAACTTTGCATTCTGAACCATGTTGATGAGGCTGGATTTTATTTCAAAGTTGTTGTTG
>OVBE01007941.1:0-17852 GCA_900406425.1 Iberis pinnata
TTTGAATTATCAAGTTTTAATTTATGTTGACTTTTTCATAATTGCTGTTGACTTTTGTTTGACTTTCTTAAATTGTTTATGTTTGAATGTTTGAACAAAAAATCTTAATGGCTTAGACTAAACATGATTCACATAGGATTAATGAGTTGGACTTTACCTGAATTTGGATGATATCTTAAGTACTTAATGACATAANTTAAGTATTTGCTAGACAATATATTAGAAAATCTCTGTTTATCAATTTCGCATACTGGTTCTTGTTCTCTCCCTTCCTATACTCGTCCTTTTTTCTTAAACAAAGTGTTATGTGTGCCATCTTTACAAAAAAATTTAATCTCAGTTTTCAAATGTGTTACACCAATAATGTTGCTATAACCTTCTCGCCTACATACTTTCAGGTGAGAGACTTAGCAACGGGAACCCTTTGGTTGGAAGGAAAACCTAAGGATGGAACATATGAGTGGCCAACTCATCGCTATTCTAAGCCTCCTTCTATTGCTTTTGCTTCTTCTATAAGAACTACTTATGTTGATTGGCACTCTCGTTTAAGCCATCCTGCTACTCATATTTTAAAATATGTTATTGGTAGTTATGATTTACATTTATCTTCAACAACGTTTATTGATTCACCATGTCTTTCGTGTTGTTCTCATAAAATGCATAAACAACCGTTTACTCATTCTACCTTGACTCCGTCTCATCCCCTTCATGTAGTTTTCTCTAATGTTTGGACATCTCTGATTTATTTGTTTGATGTTTTAAATACTATGTCATTTTTGTTGATCATTACACTAGATATATTTGGCTTTATCCTTTAAAGAAAAAAAATCTAATGTGTTTGATATTTTTGTGAAGTCTAAAGCTTCGGTTGTAAATAAATTTCAACATAAACTTAAAAATTTATATACTGATAATGGGGTTGAATATATTGGTTTAGCTAATTTTCTTTCCACTCATGGAATATCACATCGCACCTCTCCTCCTCACACACCAGAACGTAATGGCTTAAGTGAACGTCATCACATGCATATTGTTAAAACTGGTTTAACATTACTTTCTCATGCATCTATACCTCGTGAATATTGGCCATTTGCATTTCATATTTCTGTTTATCTTATTAATAGGATGTCAAGTCCTAATCTTTCTCTTAAATCATCATTTCAATTACTGTTTAACCGCAATCCAAATTATCTCAAACTCGAAGTTTTTGGGTGTCTTTGCTTTTCGTGGTTATGGCCTTATACTAATAATAAAGTTGATGATAAGTTCTCACCGTGTGTGTTCTTGGGTATTCATCCTTTCAAAGTGCTTTTTGTGTCTTGATCGTCTCGGGTTTATACTTCGAGACATGTTACTTTTTATGAATATGTCTTTCCTTTCAGGTTAAAAGGGAACTTGGAGACACATAAAGAACCTACTGGTCCAGCCTCTCCTGCATCTTTACTAACTCCAGCTCGTCGGGTGCATCTTTATTCCTCACCTCCCTCTATTACGGTTCCTACTACTGCGCCACCTCTACCCACCAATGCTGAACCATCTGGAACATCAGACGAACCTGTTTTTGTTCAAGACTCGGCGCAACCACTATTTTAGAACAAAAACATTTGTATGGTAATTTTGGAAAAAATTATGGTATTTTTGGAACTTTTGGGAGTGTGTGGTATTTTTGAAATAATCCTAATTTTTGTGCTATTTTTGAGAATTCTCCATTATTTTTTAATAAATTATTTTAAAAAATTATACATTATTCAATATAAATCTAATAATAGTAATTTATTTTTATTTTTGTTATTAATATAAACTTTATAACTAATTAATGAAATATAAAAAATTAAAAATTACTCATTCTCAAACAAAAAGTCTCAAGCATCAGTTAAATATAAAGGAAGGAGTATGTATTATCAATACTTTTATACTTTCGGTTATAAGATATTTTGGCCAAAATCTCCCAAATTAATAAATTTTTAACTTTTTACGTAAAATCTTTCATGATAATTATATATTAAAAATATTTTAACCAATTACTAAAAGATAAAATTTTGTTATTGATTATAAAATATTTTATAAGCTCAAAAAATGAATAGAAAAACGAAAATATCTTATATTTTGAAGAAAAAAACAAAATCTCTAAAATAATTTATATACCAACTATATAACAAATGTGAATAATTAAAGAGGATAAATATACGGAAACTGGTTGTTGAGTAAAGGATCCAACAACACAATAGTAGGATATTGGCCATCGAAAATATTAACAAAAATGGATTATGCGGTTTGGATAAATTGGGTAGCGAAATTACTGACACAAACATGTACGGCCGACACATGAAAACTCAAATAAGATTAGGTCGTTTCTCAAATGAATGTTTCGGAAAAGCAAGCTATTTCCGTTATTTAGAAATTGTTAACTGTAGTAACAACCTTGAGGATATTTAAGATTTTAAAATAAGTTCACTCCAACCTAATTTATATGAAATCAAAAACTTATATAGTGAAGATTGGGGGAACTATTTTTTCTATGACGGAACATGGTAGAGTCTACATTCAAGAGTTGTTTGTTCATTAGTATTTATGTTTTAGTTTTGTAATGTTTTGTTGTAGTTTTATTTTTATCTTTTAGTTGTATTGTTTTACATTTTTGATTATCCGGTTTATCCCTAAGTTGTAGTTCTATTTTTCTCTCTTGATTTTTAATGATATAGTTACCTATTAACTAATTCCATAGTAAGATTTGTTGTAAACATATTATTAAGCAAATGCATACAAGTGTGACATAATTGTTCTTTTTAACGAATTTAGTAAATGAATTCATTCGTGACTAATTGAATGGTACATAATACTTTTAAAGGATGAAATACAACAATAATAAAAAGTAAATTTTTAAGAAAATACATAAAAACTAATGGAATATGTATATATACTAATAAAATTATCTACCTTCTAATTGACATGATATATTATAGTTTTTAATATATTTGTGAAAAGTTACAAGGAAAATATTAGAAAAATTTTAGGAAAATATAAAGAAAAATATTAGTTGGGACAATCTTACATGGAAAAAATAATATATATATATATATATATAAAATAACATGAACATCATAAATTTATATTTGAATTTGATATCCCTATCTACCAAATAAAATACTAGTTGTGAAAATCTTACAAAAAAAATATTAAGAAAATATAAGGAAAATATTAGAAAAAATACTCAACGAATATTATATAAATAAAAAATTATTTCAACTTGTAGATATACGATCGATCCAAATCAAAAATGAATATTCAAATATATCCTAATTTACTATGATCTTGATTAACAAAAAATAAATATATATCCTACGTTCTCCTAATATTTCTACTTATAAACCCTAAACTTTCAACTATATATTTTACCTTAAAAGGATAAAACTTAAACGAATATGGATTCTTCTTCAGAACTTGAAAACTGAATCTTGCTTTGAGGGAGAGAGACAGAGAGATCGGAAGAGTCTTAATTTAGAGATCATGGCGATTATTATTCCACGGATGATTCTTCTTCTTTTTCTCCTTATAAGTACACATTCTCATTCAGACTACTTTCATATTCCAATTTTGCTCAATTTATAATCTTTATAAGATAAATATTATATGTTCTAATATATATATGTCAAAACTTATATAAAAGTATACCTTTCATGATTTCCTTGGCGACTGCGGACGCTTTGGACCAGAGTCTTTCGGAGCTTTGGATACCATGATCACCAAATATAAATATATATATATATATATATATAATTATTGAAATAGGCATTATTAGTTAACTAAGTTTTATAATCTTAGTATTGGAACTCACAATCAAATGTTTGGGGGTTTTTTGTGCTCTTTTTAGTATGGAGAGATATTAAATCAGTTGAATTTTGAATTTAACAGAATTTTGAATATCGAAAGTTTAAATGGTAGCAGAAGAATCTGATTGAATTAAAAGAGTAATATACTAACATAATAAGTTAATGTTTGTTTGATCAAGTAATCGAAATAACTGAAAAATAAATCCAGAGAAATAAAATATAAATTATTTTAAAATATCATAAGAGTAAACATTAATAATTAGTAATTGAGCTTAAATTGATTTTTTTGTGCTTGCTTGAGAATATTAGCACATTATTCATTCATATTAACAATGTATACACCTCAGCCTTAAGTCTTTACATTTATACTCTACCTTAATATTTTTTCAAAACCGGTCCTGATCCCAAGCAGAGAAAGCATGAGCTTGCGGCTCTTCAATTTTTAAAATTTTAATTAAGATAACGATCCATTTTTTAGAACTTCTAAAAAATTGATCTATTTTTTATTATAAATTGCGGCTTTTCGGATAATTAAAAATATAGTCATTTCCATACCTTAATTATAATTGAAATGATTTTGAAACCCTCTTTAATTTACTGATTATTGTATACTAATTACTGTTTGAAACCACAGTATGCATCCAAAGGTACAACAACTACAAAAAAAGTTATATGGAACTAAAGCCACAATCAGTATTTGGGAGCCAAAAGTAGAAGGAGTAGATGAATTTAGCATATCAAGATTTGGTTGGGAGGTTTGTTTAATTAAATTTTGGTAGTACCATTATATATTATATTTAACAAATAATAATTACAATTTTTTAAAATCATTTATTTTAGGTTATCCTTAATTTTTATATGGAAAGCAAACCAAGATTGTTCGTTTTTTGGACATTATGTAATTAACAACTCTACATTGTTTACTTTAGTTTTAAAAATATGATTGGAGACTAAACCGAAAAACTTTAGAATTGTGAGTCAATATAGTCCAAATAACGTTTGACAAGGATTAATAATTTTGTTATATATATATAACAAGTATTATATCCATTATTACATTAATAATTATAATCATAAAGTGTATAATAATGGCTAATACCTTATGTCGAGATTTTAAATCTAAAATCAATAAAGAGTAATATTTTTTAAAAAATATAATAGATTAAGCTATATGTAGTTATGTGGTGAATGTGGCACTTGAAAACCATTATTCTCTATCTTTGAATATTCTAATACTAAGCTATTAAGAACATTATATTATATATCAAATCAGTTATTAGAAAACATTAATTATAAAATTAATAAAAGTTGGTAACTAAAAGTTAAATCCGGTTTAACTACGTTGTCGGTTCCCGATTTTTCGGTCTAATATGAGTTTGAAACCAGTTCGATTAGCATCATGTTTATTATTAATCCAATCCAAACATTCCTCTAGTTCGTAGTTGAATATGATTCAATTTATAAAACATTGCTTTACATTATAAAGCATAAATTGTGATTAGGTCTATATCTATTTTTTTATAGAGTGACGGATACAACAAAACTGGATGTAACAATCTTTGATGTCCTGGTTTCATACAAAACAGTAGTTGCATTATTTTAGGAGGTTACGTTACTCCTATATCTACTGTTGGAGGCAACCAGTATGAGATCACCATTTTTGTATGGAGGGTTAGTGTGTTTTAATTTATGTTTATTTTATAATTAATTATATATATTTATATCATTTTTAATATATTTATAACTAAAATATGTAGGACCAAACACATGAAAATTGGTGGCTAAGTTTGGGATCCGAGAATATATTAGTAGGATATTGGCCAACCGAAATTTTTACTAATAAGTTGACTGACTACGCAGATTCGATAGGTTGGGGTGGTGAGATCATTAATATGCGTAAATTTGATCGACATACAATAACACGTATGGGATCTGGTCGGTTTCCAAATGAAGGTTTTGGGAAAGCTAGCTATTTTCGCAATTTAGAAATTGTCGATAACAATAATAACCTCAAATCCATAATAGACTTTAATGTAGGCTCGGATCATCCTAAGTTTTACGACATTAAAAACTTTATTACAGATGACTGGGAAATAATTTCTTCTATGGAGGACCAGTTTGGAGATCAAATTCAGTAGCCATAGGTTCAACATTCTTTTTATCTTTTTTAAAATTTTGCTTTGTTTTGGTTTTCTCTTTATTAATTAGTATTCTTGTTTCATATTTGGAGGGTTTAATCTTGCAATATATCTTCGTTTTTATTTCAAGATTGTTGTTTTATAATGTTCTCTTATATGTTTGGCCATTTTTAGTAGAGGTTGAAAGAAACAAGTTTATAAATTCACCCAAAAAACCAAAGATATTTCTGATGAAATTTCTAACCGATGTATATATTATAGGATGATCTAGAAGATTCATGATATTAAAGAAAATATGTGTTACTTATATTGTAGATATTTATATAGTATATGATCAAATTTTATATCATTTGAAAAAAAAAATAGCTTCTACAATAATAGTATATGATAATTCTATAAAAATTTAAGAGGAACTATAAAAGTTATCTTAGATATTTTAAAGACAACATTAATATTGACAACAACATTGTCCAATTGGAGATTTAGTGCAGTGTCCTTCTCCATGGTCGTTCGCTAAACAGTCATGAAAGCATTCATGATCCTCATACTTTCCAAATACACATTGGCCAAGACAAGTTCTTGTTGGCTTCACTGTAAATATATAATCTATGTTATTGTTAGATCGATAAAATTTGATCTATAAACAATACTTTAAATTAGGAGTGGGCATTTGGTTTGTTTGGTTTTTTCGGGTCTTTTTCTTTTTGCTTAACTGAACCGAGCAAAAAAAATTTTCGACATTCGGTTTGTTCGATTTTTTATTTTTGAAGTTCGATTTTTTATTTGTAAATATTAATTTCGGTTAAATTTTTCGGGTTTCAATTAGTTTTAGCAAGTTCTATTCGGTTAATTTAGTTAAAAATTTGTTGGCGAACCGAACCAAAAACCGTACTACAAAAAATCGTGCTGAATTAAACTGAACTAACCGAATAAAATCGAACCGAACTAACCAAACTAAATTCGGTTTGGTTAGATTTATTCGGTTCGGTTTAATAAGAAGATTATTTAGTGTTACATTCCGTAAAGAAACAAAAATGCAGATGCAGATTTAGTCATTCGATCAAAACCATGAAAGTTGTTGTTTTTTTTTTTGTATAGAGGTACACTTACATTTAAATGCATTTTTCTACATACAATTTTCTAACTATTCTATTAATTAAGGTGAATTATTTATAATAAATATTATATACCTCGTGTGGCCAAAACATCATTGTTGCACAACAAAATTGCGAATATTGCAATCCATAAAAGAGACAAAGAAGTTTTTGTGATATTCATAATATTTTTAGTAGTAGTTTCTTTGATAAAAAAAAAAAGTGTTTGAAGAATTCAATTTTCACAGAGAACATATATTTATATGACTATTTGTCAAAGAAAAACTTCAAACTTCTACGTGATATATTTACTACTGTACGTTGACCTTCAATGAATCTTCCATATTTAATGATTATATATATTTTTTGGGGGAATTATGGCCATAGATTTGTATATTTGTATTTATAGCATTAATCCTTTTATTATTTTATTTGAATTTATGGAAATATAAAGTCAAAGATTTTCTGCTTAACTTTATCAAAGAAAAAAAAAAGATTTGCTGCTTAAACCTAATAGATTTTTATATTTGTATTTATACCATTTTTAGGAAATATAAATCATCTTACGATACGATAGACAATTCAGTTTATGATATTAAACACAAGATTTGATTGCAAAGGTTATAGTTGGAAAATTTTAAATGATAATTAAATATGGTAAATATTATGAATCCCCTCTAAGAAAAATATAAATAATTCATTTTATTTCTTGTAAATGTGAGAGATTATACGATTTATGCATATGCTATATAACGGTTTCTTAGCCTTGCGTATATTAGTCATAAAATTACTCAAAAGCTTCATATTTTCCTAGTTTACATTCGTCAAAACTTGTTGTAAAACTTTTTAACTAAGATATATATATATATATAGACAAAAAAACATTGGTCAAAGCATATTTTACGTCAATATTATATATATATATATATATAATTATATTATATAAATATATAAATAGTGGAGTACTAGTTTTAAATGCCTAGAAAAACACATTAAAAAATAGGTCTTATTAAAGTGACAAACATAACTCAATAAAAATATTGATGATATTCATATGGCACTCGCATTTCTCATCTTCTTTTTGATAATGATAGCCTATTCTTATATTAGGCAATACTAACCCAATGCAAAAAAATAGTAGAAATTTTACATATATACGGCTAAGCTTTAGGTCATTGTATAAATTTGGATAAATCCACAGTTATATTTTGGAAAATATACCAGCACCATATCGATTTATGTTAAAACAGATATTAGACATATATGCAGAGGGAGGAAAAAGAAAATATTTAGGAATCCCCGAATAGCTACAAGGATTTTGAACCCAAGTTTTCGCATACGCTCGAGATCGTTTAAATGTCCGAATAAATGGTTGGACAACCAAGTTTTTATCAAAAGGAGGCAAGGAAATCATGATAAAGTTGGTGGTTCGGGCTTCACCCACCTACGTCATGTCGTGTTTCAAATTGCCAAAAAGTTTAGTTCAAAATCTTATCGGTGCGATTTCTAATTTCTGGTGGAGTTCCTCAGGCCACACGCGTGGATTTATTGAGTAGCTTAGTCGCGTCTTTGTCGGCCAAAGAGCTGGAAATGACTTGGATTTAAATCTCTTTTCATTTTAACCAGGCTTTATTGGCCAAGCAACTATGGAGGTTATGCACACGGCGACTTCCCTACTGGCAAAAAAATTTTCAAGGGCGATACTAAAAAATTTGTTACAGTTTCAAACAGCAAAACCGTGTCGACCCTCTTATGGATGGCGAAACATTTGGGAAGCTCGAGTCTTACTATTGAAAGGACTGTGTGGTATTTTGGAATAGTCCTAATTTTTTGTATGATAAATTACCTGTTTTCTTTAAATACTTCCATATTGTTAAAGATGACAATCTATTTCCTCCTTGGTAGTATCATATAACACAAAATTCATTCATAGTAAAGGTTTAGTGTTAAATAACTCTAATTTAAAAGTTAAAATTTGATTAGTCCAATTTCAAATCTTCAAAACTTATAAACCCCTCAAACCAAAGTTTAAAACCAGAATCCACATAAGTATTGACATGTTATGTCTATATTTTGGTTTCAAAAACCAATATGTAGGTGGATTCTTGTTTCGGACTTTGGTTTTAGGGGTTTATAATTTTTGAAGATTTGAAAAGGAATAACCAGATATTTAACTCTTAAACTAGGGCTATTTAGCATTGTCTTAAATTGGATGCATATGCTGCTATATGATACTATCGAGAGAAAAATAGATCGTCACCCCATTAAATATAAAGTAAGATGTGAAAAGAGAAATATAACATGTTTTTTTATTACCGATAGTCGAGAGGCAACGTTTTAAAAAATATTGTAAAGAAAAAGTAAGAAAAAACTTAAACGCATCGATAGTGATTTAAAGAAATGATGACGCTAGATTATATAGGTATAAGAAAGGAGAATGTTATTACTAATTAAAGGATGATGACATTGAATTGTTTCTTTTTTTTTGGATTTTTTTATCGCTAATCGCTTATTTAGCGACTATCAAAAGAACAAGTCCATATATTACTTCATAGTAAAATATAAGAAATATTATGATTGCTACAATCATGGATTTGATATTATCTCTAATTATTCTATTTCTTAACTCTCTGTAAAGCTTATTATATAATTGTGTAAATCTCTTGTGAATAATATAATCTTTTTCCATAATCTATTATTTCCTCTACTTCAACGACATGAGAGGTTTGGGAACTCTTGTATGCAGCCTTTGGAACACCATTTAGGGGACTCATCAAACAATTGAAGCTTCAAATCAAGGAGTGCACAAAGGGGGCCAAAACTGTCACTGAATACCTCAGGCTAATGAAATTGGAAGCAGATGATCTAGCACAACTTGGTAAGCCGCTTGATCTTGAATATTTTAATGAACAGATCTTTGCAGGTTTAGGAGATGTGTACAAGCCAAAAGTTGATGCACTGAATGGAAGGGTACTCTAGTCACGTACACAGAGCTTTATGAAAGACTCTTGAATCATGAAGCTATGATTCTTGCAACTGAATCACTTGTACCTCAGCCAATGGTAGCTAATGTCTCAAAAACTCGGTCCAGGCAGCCTTGGTGTCAATCCTCTAACCAAACGTCTCGCGGGCTTCAATAAATCAGGAACAAAGATAACTTTAGACAGCAGCACAATGGCAATTCTGACATCAACAGGGGCGGTTCTAAGCCTTATATTGGAAGATGTCAGGCTTGTGGAGTCACCGGCCACTCAACCAAATATTGTTCTGAGTTTCAGCTTGTTCGAGGTTCTGGTTCTTCTTAATGGTAGGGATTACTACAGACTCTGAAACCATCATGGCAAGCTTCTGCTAATCTCGCTCGGTTCTCTGATTCTTTGACATGGTTGTTTGATAATGGAGCCTCTCATCTTATGACGTTTGATTTAGCCAACCTCTCTCTTCACCAACCGTATCAAGGCAATGATGATGTCATGATTGGAGATGGCTCTGGTCTACAGATTTCGCATACTGGTTAATGTTCTCTCCCTTCCTATACTCTTCCATTTTTCTTAAACAAAGTGTTACGTGTGCCATCTTTACAAAAAAAATTAATCTCGGTTTTCCAAATGTGTTACACCAATAACGTTGCTATAACCTTCTCGCCTACATACTTTCAAGTGAGAGATTTAGCAACGGGAACCCTTTGGTTGGAAGGAAAACCTAAGGATGGAACATATGAGTGGTCAACTCATCGCTATTCCAAGCCTCCTTCTATTGCTTTTGCTTCTTCAATTAGAACTACTTATGTTGATTGGCACTCTCGTTTAAGCCATTCTGCTACTCCTATTTTAAAACATGTTATTGGTTGTAATGATTTACATTTATTTTCAACAACGTTTATTGATTCACCATGTCTTTTGTGTTGTTCTCATAAAATGCATAAACAACCGTTTACTCATTCTACCTTGACTTCGTCTCATCCCCTTCATGTAGCTTTCTTTGATGTTTGGACATCTCCGATTTATTCGTTTGATGGTTTTAAATTGTATGTCATTTTTGTTGATCATTACACTAGATATACATGGCTTTATCCTTTAAAGAAAAAAATCTAATGTGTTTGATATTTTTTTGAAGTTTAAAGCTTCGGTTGAAAATCAATTTCAACACAAACTTAAAAATTTATATACTGATAATGGGGGTGAATATATTAGTTTAGCTAATTTTCTTTCCACTCATGGCATATCAAATCGCACCTCTCCTCCTCACACACCAGAACATAATGGCTTAAGTGAACGTCATCACAGGCATATTGTTGAAATTGGATTAATATTACTTTCTCATGCATCTATACCTCGTGAATATTGGCCATTTGCAATTCAGACTGCTGTTTATCTTATTAATAAGATTTCAACTCCTAATCTTTCTCTTAAATCACCATTTCAATTATTGTTTAACCGCAATCCAAATTATCTCAAACTCCAAGTTTTTGGGTGTCTTTGCTTTTCGTGGTTATGACCTTATACTAATAATAAAGTTGATGATAAGTTCTCACCGTGTGTGTTTTTGGGTTATTCATCCTTTCAAGGTGCCTTTTGTGTCTTGATCGGACTAACTCTCGGGTTTATACTTCGAGACATGTTACTTTCTATGAATATGTCTTTCCTTTTAGGTTAAAAGAGAACTTGGAGACACATGAAGAACCTACTGGTCTAGCCTCTCATGCGTCTTTATCAACTCCAGCTCGTCGGGTGCATCTTTATTCCTCACCTCCCTCTATTACGGTTCCTACTACTGCGCCACCTCTACCCACCAATGCTGAACCATCTGGAACATCAGAGGAACCTGTTTATGTTCAAGACTCGGCGCAACCACTGGCTACACAACAGCCTACTCCTGCCACACCAGAATATTCAGTACCACCGGCGTCATCGGCTTCGGTTTATGTACCAGCTATGATTGTCCCACAACCTACTCGGTTTAGCAAACATACAAGGAAACCGGTTCATAAATTGAATCTCCATGCTACTGTCAATTCCAATGCTGATCCAATACCTAAAACAGTCACTCAAGCTTTAAAAGACCCTAGGTGGCGCAAGGCAATAGAAGAGGAGATTGCTTCACTACATCGGAATCAAACATTTACTCTTTTGCTTCTACGCAAACCGGTAAATGTCGTTGGCTCTAGATGGGGTTTTGCAATAAAAAAATGTGACGACGGCACAATAGCAAGGTATAAAGCTAGGCTGGTTGCTAAAGGGTTTCATTAACGCCCGGGTATTGACTTTCATGATACGTTTAGTCCGGTCGTCAAACCAGCAACCATTTGCATTGTTCTAAGTATTGATGTCTCTTCCAATTGGCCTCTTCGACGACTTGATGTCAACAATGCATTTTTTAAGGAACTCTAAGTGATGAGGTATACATGTCCCAACCGTCGGGTTTTCATGATCCTGCTAATCCGACGACTATATGTAAGCTTCGTAAAGCCATTTACGGCCTCAAACAAGCATCCCGAGCATGGTATACTAAACTTCGTAATTATTTACTTTCACATGGTTTTACTAATTCATTGGCTGATGCTTCCATGTTTATTTATCATCATAATGGTATTTTAATGGATTTTTTAGTCTATGTAGATGATCTAATTGTAACTGGGAATGATGGTGCAGCAGTTCAATCTTTCATTAACAAATTGGCTTCACGATTCTTTCTAAAAGACTTGGGTCCATTAGCCTATTTTTGGGTCTTGAAGTTCAACGCTCAACAAAAGGCTTGTTTCTCAATAAAGCTAGATACATACAAGATATGTTGCAACGCACACATGCACCATGCTAAGCCAAGCTCCACTTCTATATGTTCGAACACAACCCTCACTCTTATTGGTGGATCATTACTCAAGGACCCTAAAGAGTTTAGAACTGTCATAGGGAGCTTGCAATACTTGTCCCTAACTCGAACAGATGCTACCTATGCGGTGAATAATTATCACAATTTATGCACCAACCAACTATCGAACATTGGCTTCGTTATCTCGCTGGGACTTCTACACGAGGTATTTTATTTCACTCTTCCAATGTATCCTCTATTCACGTTGTCACTGATGCATATTAGACTGGAAACAGGGATGATTAGACCTCAACTGGCGTATACATCGTATACCATGGCCGTAATCCAATCACATGGAGCTCAAAGAAGCAAATCAGTGTTGCAAGATCCTCTACCGAAGCTGAATATAGATTTATTGCATCAACAAAGACAAAGTTTTGTTGGCTTCAATCTCTTATTCGAGAGCTCGGGATCATCCTTCAACACACTCCTACTATCTATTGTGACAACAAAGGGGCGACATACCTTAGTGCCAATCCGGTTTTCCACTTAAGAATGAAACATCTTGCTCTTGACTATCATTTTGTGCGGCAAAATGTTCAAAGTGGACATCTTCCGATTACACATGTTTCCTCTAATGATCAACTTGCAGATGCTCTCACCAAACCATTAGCTCGACTTCCATTTCAACGTTTGTGTCTCAAGATTGGACTCACCACCGGTGCTCTATCTTGAGAGGGCATAAAAGCAATATTATAATTACTACAATCATGGGTTTGATATTATCTCTAATTATTCTATTTCTTTAATTTTATGTAAAGCTTATTATATAATTGTGTAAATCTCTTGTGAATAATATAACGCTTTTCCATAATCTATTATAAAATGCTTGGTAAAAGAGGAACATGTTTACACCAAACAAAGATTAATTACATATATTCTCTATCTAACAGAGAAACTTTAATAGATTTCAAAGACTCCACCATTTCATCACATAGCTTATGAGGATCCGGTATAATTGTTGGATCAACCACTATCGAAATTACCATCTTATCCGCATAACTTTGAAAATGAATCAACAATGCCTATCAAACACAAAACATATCATAATATATAATAACTTAAGAAGAAAAGGTTTCAATGTATTGATTTTATACTTACTTGTGAGTGTCCATAGACACTAGGAGCGATATAAGCAATAGGATGGCCATGGAAACTGATTTCTTCTGTTGGACCATTGACGTTTGAAATAAATGTCGTTGTGTTCAATAATATTCGTTCATATAATGCTGCTCCTACCTAAAATGCATAGAGTCTTATATAAGTTCATTCTAGTAGAAAACAAAAAGTGATTAAATTAAAGTTATCATTTTTATTTACCTTGGCACCAAACACATATCGAACGAAGGCCATAATGGAATCAAGTATAGGAGCTTGAAGAGAGTTCTTCTTACGATCCATGGTGGATTTAGCTTTTGATAGATAAACCAATGGATCGGTTTCTAAACCAATTGATAGCGGTAAAACAACTAAGCTTAAGTGGTTACCCCATCTACAATTCGAATCTTTTGCCATCATATTTGCCAATGGCTTCATTCATAATTAATTTCCAACAAAATGTTAAATTTTTGTTTCCAAAAGTGTAAAACGAGAGTATATGTGTACGTACTTTAAAATTGCATGTTTCTAACCTGCATTCCAATGTCCGACCTTAGGTTTACCGAAACACCGGCACGAACTCGTAAGCTACTTGAATGCATAGCCGAATCTGAACACACCCATATGAAATATTTTTATAGGGCTCAAAGTTATAGGACCCCTAATTTATGAAATCTCAACCACAAATTTTAATGATATATGTAAATATGTTACAAAATGTTAAATATCTAACTAAATAATAAAAATTTTGGTAAGAAAATTTTTATAATAAATATTATGTTAGCCATAAATTGTTATTACTTTTATTTAATTTATATATTTTAAAAATGTGTATTGGTTTAAATTACTTTTTCATTCTATAGTAATTACATATGTAAATCTTTATATGATAGAAACTCAATATTGATATTTTAAATTTTGTATGAGTTCCTGAAATTTTGAGCTCCGGCTCTGTTTGAATGCTTACCATGTGATCCGTTTAGATAGCATGAGAGAGCGGCTTGTGTAACTCCAGTTAGAACATCGTTGATAGTCTAGAAACGTCAAAAATGATCACTGTGAAAAGTGAAAACTAGCTGATCATTAAATCATTTAAAGTGACAAAATTCTAACATACCATATCCAAGGCGTTCTTTATAAGTCTAATGTCATCCATAGAAACAATTCGATGACAAAATCTCTTTGGATTGCTCCCAGCATCCAAACCACCTTTTAAAGAAGTCTCTGTATCTTTCAAAAACAGCAATGTGGCCAAGAGTAGAAGAAGATCTACAATTGTATTCCAAATCATTATCATTGTCGACCATAAGAACCAGCCTTTGTCTTTAAAGTCACGTCGTTTTATGACAGGAAAACTAGGACATGCTTCAGGGTCTGATGTTTTTTGGGTACAAGCCATGATGAGAGACATACGAGACATTCCATCTCCCAACGAATGGTGAGATCTTATGATACATACCGCTTCTGCATCACATGTTTTAACGTTGAGAATGTGAATATCCCATAAGGGTCTTGATCTATCAAGAGGAAGCGTCGTGAGACGTGTAGTGTAGTCCTCTACGAATGTTTCTCCGTCCTCATGATCACCTATGTCTGGTACGAATACATGATCTTCTACATTTACTTCAGTCTTGATCCATCTTTCACCATCATCAGCCTGCAAAATTAATTAAGTATTAATTAACTAGGGACCACATTCAGGTTTCGGTTTTGGGTAATTAGGGTTCCAGTTTTTCGGGTCCGGCTATATAGACCCAAATAGAAACATAGTAGATTTCGGTTCTGATCGGTTTTTTTTTTTACCAAAAACCCGATATGGAACCGAAAAAAATTTGTTCGGGGTTTTGGATGATTTGGACCCAAAACCCAATTAAAATATGAATTACCCAAACCAAAATCTCAAATACAATAAAACCCCAAATTACCCGATAAATATTACTTATATATAAATACATTCGTGTTTTTGAATACCTATTCGGATTTTGGTTCGGATTCGGTTTGATTCGGATACCTATACTAAATTAAAAAAATTATAAAAACCATAAGAGTTATTTACAGTTACGTTTCAATTTTGGTTTGGTTCATATTCGAGTTTTGGATTTCGGGTAAAATATCTACCCCTAATAGACATGATCATTGGTTAATTACCAGTTTGCTGGAGATACGAGGATGCTTGGAAACGTTTCGCTTCAAGTCATCAAGAATGACGTCATGATTAATCTTTGTCTTGAAACCGATAATTATGACTGTGCAGTAGTCCGAATCCAATGAATGAAAGATGTGTGCCATCGGGCTAAGTGGCTCCTCCTCCTCCTCCTCTTTCTTCATTCTTCTTTTCTTCTTATCCTATTAAACTATCTTCAATTAATTTCCTTGTGATGCATTGTAAATTTATAAGTGGAAGTTGCAGATTAAAATAATAGTCAAAATTGTTTTCTTTATTAAAGAATTTATCTGTATCCAACGCCATGCATGTTGTGTTCTATACGTGACATCTTTAGAGAGTAACTATGTTTTAAGCTAAAACGAAAGAGAAAACGTATAAGAAACCAATGATTATTTCCTTAAGTAATACATGACATAACTTTAATCATAATTCCAAGGAAAATTGCCACAATATTACTCAAAATTGAATTACGCTGAAATAACCTTTAACTATCACTTGGTCTGAATTAGATTAACTCAAACTTAACACTATTTGGTTTACCTAAAGAATTTTGGGATTTACATGTCCAAAGCTAAAAATGTTAAGGAAAAAATAGCTAATTAAAATTCTGTAAAATTTAAATTTTGGTAATTAGCAAATTTAAGATACTAAAATAACCTTAACATAAAAAACTTATTTTTTCGACACTAACAAACTTATTAAGGTTATATTAATACAATAATATTTTAAATATAATTAGCGCATTATAAATTATTAACAAATTAACTAAAAATCATTAAGATTATTTTAATTTAAAAAATTCTTATAAAATTAAGTAAATATCATTGAGGTTATTTTACAAATATAATTTCTAATAGTCAACTATATGTAAAGTTATTATGTTTATTTTACTAATATAACTAGGTTATGGTTTGAAATATATATTTTACCTAATAAATTAGTAAATAAATTTAATAATAATATAATTATATTAAACTTGTATTATTGAAATATCCATAACAATATTTAGTTAATTTATTTTAGCAATTAAAATATGTTGATTACCCAAATTTTAGTTTCATAAATATGAAAAAAATCTAGTTAACTGGTTTTTCGATGTATATAAATATGATTTAAAAAACTCTACAAGTTTTTTGGTTTTGACTAACTAAAATCGAAATTTTTTTAATTAAAATATTATTATAAGTTTTTTTTTTTGGAAAAATCAACATATATAGAAGTCTTTTTGAAAACCACTTGCTAGTTGGAGTTTCTTTTTCTTTTTTTTTTGATAAATAGAAAAAAATGTAAAAGTCATATAATCTCCTATATATTAAAAGCAAAGATATTTTCTAAAAAAACCTTTACTTTGATAGTTAATTACATATAATGCCACTTACATTATCTTATATCCAAACACTTAGTTTTTAATTTATTTTATTAAAAAAATCTTTGACAACTATTTACATGTTTTCCTCAAAACATTTTTTTATTAAAATTAGGAAATTGGTTTTTTAATTTCATTTTAATTAACAAAATTTATTTTGTATTTCCTTAAATATACCATATAACTATGTATGTAATATATAAAATATTAACATTCAAAATAAATAATTTAAACGTTGTTAATATTTGAAATAATATAAACTAATATATTTTAATTTGAAATATGTTTACA